>JAFBJT010018164.1:767-11163 GCA_016785325.1 Chascanopsetta lugubris | reverse complement strand
ATTATTATTACTTTTTAGAGTTTTGGCATTGAATCAAATAAAAATCCAACCAACACCCACATAGATCTCACACCCAGGCACAGAACATTCAGTGGTGACGAACCCACATGAAAAGAATCCAAACACTCTTTTTGTCAAGTTTAAAAATTAAAGAAACACCTTTTTCCCAGCCGTCATTTTCCACCGCCCATTTCATTTGAGTGAAATTATTGATTGGTTCGTTACTTTTTAAAACATTTAATCTTAATTTGTAATGTGTAACTCAACATGAAGAATTCAAAATGATATTTAAAATTCAACTTCTTCTTCGCAGTCAGCTTGATTTGTATGAAAGTGACTAAATGGCGTTTTATTAAGACATAGGCTTAGTAGTATTAGTGTTTTCAGTATTTTCACACACACACACACACACACACACACGCACACACACGCACACACACGTTCTGAATGATAACCCCATGCCGTAGATCACAGTCCGTAATGTGACAGCAGGATGGTGAAGTGATGGATTGGGACGTGTGATGCTACATAAATAATAAACCCACTCATCGTAGTAGCAGAATGAGGCATCTACAACTTTCCAGGCTGTAATGTGACTGATTACAAACTCCAAACAGGAAGCACTTGATCTAACCCACCACACGTTGACTCACAGAAATAAAAGCCAAATATCAGCCTTGACCTAAATGCGTTCGAGTGAGCCGTCCCGTGACTAAATCTCTCCACCTCGAGTCGAAGCGCACACTTTGAACGAAGGGACAAAAAAGTCAAGTAGGAAAACCAGAACGAGAAGTGTCGGTGAGAAGCCACAACATCTTCGGCGCTCTCACTTTCGAAGGCAGTTTCTCTTTCTGTGGGTGTGCACAAATGTTGGTTTGTTATCTGGTTGCACGCCTCCCGCGCTGCTTTGAAGGGATGTTTGATGTGACAGGGAGATGGCTGACATGTGGGCCCTGCTACGTGACGGATGATGTGCACTGGCACCAACAATAGAACATGGCGGCCTCCGTAGAGAGGACCCCCCCCCCCCGCCCCTCCTCATGTAAACATACATTAAAGGGAAACAAAACCACACATTTAGGTGATTCTAAATCCCTGAAAATGTCAGTATGTAATTGTTTTGTAATATTTTTAGAAGTGACAAAAATGACCAACATTTTACACACTGCACCTTTAATGTACTGTACAAGTTGTGAAGCGCTGATGCAGTTGACTTCTTTCAGTACGTCTTCTTTCATTGTGACGACTAAAAAACATCCAGGGGACAAATGAGTGGAAGTTCACGAGAGCTGCTACTTGTGGTCACAAGAAATCACATTCAAGACCATAAAATCATGTTTCATGAGGTTGGTGTGACCTTTGACCTTGAGATGTATTTTGTCAGGTCACTATGACATTTGATGGGGCAGCAGATGACTGGATGAGCGGTTGAAGATGACATGACTTTGACGTCTGGTCTATAAGTTCATCTTCAAGTCCAACCCGCTGTTTCTGATGAAGCTGCAGAAATTCCCTCGAGGCGTTTTGTCACATTGTTTGTTCCACGCGTGCAGAGCCGCCTCCAGCCATTTTGGTACCGTGGGCGGCATTATGGTTTGGGGGCCCCCCAACCCCCCAACCCCCCACCCCTTCACACGCACACACACCACCCCAAATGTTAATGGACACCAGCGGGATGACAGACCTTAAAGGTTTAAGGTCTGTCACCAACACACAAACAAACACACACAAGATCAAATAACTTAAGTGACAGATATATGTATATATATATATGCTCTCCAGCAGGGCAGGGAGGGGGAGGGGGAGGGGCAAAGTGTGTCAGAGAGAGAGGGGGGGGGGGGTGCGCTGTTTGCACAACAGACCTGGAGAGACGCTGCGCTCACATGAACTCTGTGAGGAAATTCGAATAATTTGCGGGACGTATAGAAACTGCAACAAAGGTATCGATCTTTTCACGTTGGTATCGATCCGATTCCGATACTCACCTCGGTATTGATACTGTAGATATTTGGATGGAAACGCCCACCCCTAGTTTTTGGGGGTGGGCGTTTCCATCTAAATATTTAGAAAGTCCTAACAGCTCCCACAATATGAACAATAAAAAGTTGCTACATTCAAACAATTCAAAACAGTTCAATATAATATAAAAACAAAATTCAAAAGTTGCAGTGTTACAGTGTCACTGTACAAGTTGCCTGTTGCCACTGGAGAGTGACATCACATCGGAACCGGTCACATGGAAAGTAAACACCTACACCCACTGTTCCACCTGATTCCAGGGACTGCAGCCGACGAGTGACTGTTTTTACCGCTCTAAACACAGTTTACTTATAAAGTACATTTCTTACACACGGCAGAATCCAAGATGCCAAACAAGACAATTAAAAAGAAACTACATTTGACGAGATTAAAGTATGTAAAAACAGTTTAAAGGAAAAATATATCAATAGAACTGCATAAAAATGTAAATATTATAGAAATAGATGCGCAAAAAGAATGAAATTAAACTATTGTGAAACCTCGGAACCTTTAATGTCCCCGGGTGACGAGTGGAGGGGAGGAAGTGATTTGTGCTGCTGACACTTTTTTATTTTTTCAACAGTTTTTTTTCCTCCCACCACGAAAAACAGTTTTCAAAGAAAAATGAAACATTTGTTTCGCTTAATGTCTCATGTGGTAAAACACGACTCCAGGAAAGACGATATGATGCGAAATTACCAGGTTGCATCTCAGGCGAACACATGTCCCAGTGGTTAGGTGGCATGTGTGTGTGTGTGTGTGTGTGTGTGTGTGTGTGTGTGTGTGTGTGTGTCACTGCACCTGCTGTGCGCAACCACAGCGACTCTGTCAGAGAATCTGCGACAGGAAAACCTCGCTGCTGAATGTGTTGAGGACAAAGGTGTAAATGGCAGAGAATGTTGAATACTCGTTTAGGGTCTTTGCTTTTTTTTCAAAGAACATCATGGCTGTTCTTTTCCATCATGTCTGGAGAGCCACAGTTTCCAGCTGCCACTTATCACAGGGGCAAATCCTCCTTATGGGGACCGCCATGTTTTTACAATAGCCCAGAGAGGAAAGAACTGAGGACGAACAACAGTTGTTTCTCATGCTAGAATGGGAAGTGTGAGGTGATGGAGACGATATGCAACTTCACCATCTCACCAAATCTTACACACTGCACCTTTAACATTATTTAACAGTTTCCACTCAAGCGAGTGTCTGTGACTGTCAATCAATCGATCAATCAAATTGTATTTATATCGGCCACATTTACAAATCAGAGTTTGTCTCTCAGGGCTTCACAGGGAGGGTAACATCCTCTGTCCCAAGACCCTCAGCAAGGGGCAGGACAAACTACTGGGGCAAAAAGAAAAGGTAGAAACCTGAGGGAGAGTCACAGGTGAGGGATCCGCTCCAGGACGGACAGTTACAAAGAATGTTCAATAACAACGCATCTTTGTTTGAGTCCATTTCAATCGAGTCTCGTTCACCAACAGCAGCAAAGCTGGAAACCCGGTGGAAGATCGTTTATCATGTGGTGGATGTGGTTTTCTGGGTTCAGTGGAGTCGGGGGTCATAGGGTTTGTGGCAGGGTTGAGAATTTGAGGGCAAGAGTGCTCATTCTAAGTGCATGATGGGAAATTCCCCCCAGCATTCTCGGCCTATAGCAGCTTAGCGCAGACTATTCAACTCAGGTCTCCCTGATCTAGTTTGACTCTAAACTGTCAAAAAGTTTAGAGTCTGACCTCAAAGGTAGAGACAGAATCAGACTCCCGGACTGAGAGCGGGAGCTGGTTCCACAGGAGAGGAGCTCGGAGCTGAAGGTTCTACCACCTGTTCTACTTTGATTCATCCTGGGAACCACCAGAGACCTGAGTTTAGAGAGTGATCTGTTTGGTTTGGAGGAGTGATACGTTCTCTCATGGAGGACGGGGCTGGATTCTTTAGGGCTTCGTAAGAAGCAGGATTTAAAATCGATTCTACTTTTTACTGGGAGCCAGAGTCAGGAAGCCAAGACGGGAGATATATCTTGTCTTCTGCTTCTGAAAATTTACATTATGAGTAAAAAGATTTGGACCGAGTACGGAACCTTGTGGAACTCCATAATTAACTTTAGTGTGTACAGAGGATTCCTCCTTTACATTAACAAACTGAAATGTGTTCTTGTTCTGGCAGGAAGAGCAAGAGCACAGTTCTCAGTTCTTGCAGAGTGCGTGTTGAGCTTTAAGGTCAATACTTACTCCGCAAGAACAGAGAGTGAAATTAGAGTGAGGATTTCTGACCAATCACACAACAGCTGTCGGACACAAGAACAAAGTTCCGCCCGGATGAAGCGTCAAGAACAAGCTGCAAGAACGTGCGCAGTACGTACTGACCTTCACCCTCTCTCTTTTCAGAGATGCCAGAGACGTCCGGTGAAAGCATGAAATGTGGACAGTCCCAGGCTCCGCCTCCTGCTGCAGCTCGAATCATCGACGTGTCACCGTCCACTTCAGGAAGCCCGGTATGAAACAGCTGACCCGACAGTTTACAGTCAGTGCTGCTGTGATCACAGCGGGATCTCACTCAAGATGCTCGACACAAGCCTGTGGAAGAACGTGTTGATGAGTGGACCTGGAGTCGGGCCCATTCCCTCCCGCTCCGTCTGCTTATTGGTGCATGCGCATTCTCATGCCTGCAGCCCACAGAGTGGGCACACTGGTGTCAGTGTCACATTTAAGGATAATGTGTCGTAGATGAACCAAAAAAAGGTTTGTCGATGACACGTGTCTTAATCTCAACAGAAATACGTCTTATTTGGCCACATGACCAACACATCAGTTGCAGTGCCGCCAAAGTTCTTCTACCTCGAACCTACCTCCACCTCTCTGTTTCCACAGAATATAATAATTTAATTTCGCCCGTTTGATGAGATGTTTAACGTCTCCTCTGCCCAACTGATAACCTGCTGATGTTGGCGTGTTCCCCTCCAGTGTCGGAGTAACATGGAGGGCAAAGGTCAGAGGCCACAGAGACCGTCGGTGCTGCGCCAAGCTTTCCAAACGCCTTCCAGGAGACAATCTGGTAAGCAGACATTTCAGTGTCACACACTAACTTCATCAGCTTATTTCTATAGCACATTCTAACACCACAATTGAAAAGTACTTTACACAAAATATATTGAGGCAGATGAACAGAAATGTGGATGTGACCAGTTGGGATGTGACTCTGGGGACAGCGAGGGTCCCGGCTGATCGGTGGGCTCTGGATGGTTCAGAATAAAGCAGCAGTTCAGAGTCACTTCACCCCAACACCGTTCAGGGCTTTGAACACCAACAGGAGTGTTTTGAAATCCAGTCTTTGACACACGGGACCCCAGAGCTAACATCTAAGAATTGGACAAATATGGCGGATATGGTGGCGATGATGCCGTGTGATGCTAATAGACGCCTGCCGAGTCATGGGTGGATAAAATCCTGCAAAGTCTGTTTTCATATGAGACCGTTCACCTGCAGCAGCTTGTTGCCTGCATTCCCAGCACAAAACGTCATGGCAATGTTTTCTGTTCCCATTGTTTTTAGAAAATAAAAAAGCTGTCCCCGTCTGTGAGGACAAGTTCGATGGATGTTGTTTCCCCCAAACCCCCCCACCTCCAACCTCTCTCGGGCAAAGCCATCCAGAAATCCCCTCCATGAGAGACGGTCAGACACAGAGCTCCATCGAGGCCAGAATTTGTGAAAGGTAACTTCAACATTAACAATCAGATCTAAATGAGGCAAATGGTCCATTTCCAGGTCAACAGCGTCCCAAAGGCAACAGGGCGTGGATGTATGTTTGGGGGCAATTCATGAATTGCTGAATGAATGACCTTTTCCCAAAGGCTCTTTGAAACCACAGCTCTGGGTGCAGGAGGAAAAAAGGAGAATAACTTTCCTTTCCTTCCAGTCTTTCTGAGGGCGCCGGTGCTCTGTTTGTGAGTGGCCTGTGCCGCTGGCCGGGCTGCGAGGCTTCGTCCACAGACTTCCCCAGCTTCTTAAAGTAAGTGGAGGAGAACCTGGCATTGACACGTGGTCTGGACTGTATGAGCTCGGAGCTGCAGGGTGAATCTGTTTCAGGACTTTGATGTGTGTTTTCTTCAAGGCATCTTCATTCTGCACATGGTCATGGAGAGAGAAGTGTTGCCCAGTGCAGGATCCAGCAGGATATAGTCCAGTGCCTGGAGACTCAGGTGTGATACTTCTATCTATCTATCTATCTATCTATCTATCTATCTATTTATCTATCTATCTATCTATCTATCTGTCTATCTATCTATCTATCTATCTATCTGTCTGTCTATCTATCTATCTATCTATCCATCTATCTATCTATCTGTCTATCTATCTATCTATCTATCTATCTATCTATCTATCTATTTATCTATCAATCTATCTATCTATACGTCTATCTATCTATCTATCTATCTATCTGTCTATCTATTTATCTATCTATCTATCTATCTATTTATCTATCTATCTATCTATCTATTTATCTATCTATCTATCTGTCTATCTATCTATCTATCTATCTATTTATCTATCAATCTATCTATCTATATGTCTATCTATCTATCTATCTATCTATCTATCTATCTATCTATCTATCTGTCTATCTGTCTATCTATCTGTCTATCTATCTATCTATCTATCTATCTATCTACCTATCTATCTATCTATCTATCTATCTATCTATCTATCTATCTATCTATCTATCTATCTATCTATCTATCCATCCATCTATCTATCTATCTATCTATCTATCTATCTGTCTGTCTATCTATCTATCTATCTATCTATCTATCTATCATCAATTCCATATATAAATAAATAAATAGATAGAGAGAGAGAGAAAGATATGTATAAAGATAAATATATAGATATGTGTGTATGTGCATCTCTCTCTCTCTTTTATTCTAACCTCACAGTTTCATCCATTCACCCATTCACACATGTTCATACAGTGATGTGGGATTCCATGTGACCTGCTGGCTCTCGCCACATCAGCCCAAATCCACTGTGACCTTTATTTTCACAGGTTGACTGAATATATACGAGGTCGCTCTTTGTGTGATCACTTATGAAAGAATCCAAATGTTATTTCTTCAGCTCATCCTGGAAAAACAGAAACTTGTTGCCATGCAGCTTCACCTCCACCTGTCTGAGCACAAACACAGTGGTTTGGTACGTCACCTCCTGTTGCTCTCCGTTTTCTCTGCTGGTTGTTTTGATACGTTTGACCTCAGAAATGTGTCATGTCTTGAATGTCGAGCGTTGTACTGATGTGTTTTTGGCTCCTCTGACACCGGTTTGCAGGGAGGTGCCTCTGAGTGGCCGTACAGCCTCCCTCTGTTCCTCCCGCAGCCTCAGGTGGCAGACGGAGAAGAGAGAGGGCAACAGTGGTGCATCAGGCAACTGGAGGAGTTGTCCCAGCATGGATACAGAGCCACCTCTGCTGCCAACTTCCTGTCAGGTAGCACTGGACTGATGACAACATGTCTGATCATGAACTTCAACACTTCAGTGCTTTTGATACATTTTTATCCCAATGCCTGTTGAAAGGGGCTATTGATCAATTTCACGTCGTCCCGTTTATCAACAGTAGACGGCACTATTGCACAAGAACTTCTATGAACTTCTCCTCTCCAAACGAACAAGCGTGCTATTCTGCATTTGTTTACAACCAGGGGCGTAGCTAGGGGTTAGAAGCAGCTGGGCAGACTTCCTTTGGTGTGACTCATGACTTCCTCTAGTGGTGAAAACGTGGCACAACAAGGGAGATGTCCTCTGCTGATATTATTATCATACTTTAATGCCTTTAGTAAAATGTCAACAATGTTATTTTCAACACTTCAGTCATCTTCTCTGGTCATTTATTTGAATTTTGAAATTAAGAAAGTACAAAAAAATCTCTTTATCAAAAATGAATTGATTTCATATTTTTCCTTTTATTTCAGATTTTGTTCCCAGTATCGAATATTACAAATACAAGAACATCAGACCTCCATACACCTACGCTTACTTGATACGATGGGTGAGTTTCTGTCATAACTACGTCATCAAACATACATTCACCTTTCTTTCTTTTTTTACTGATCACTTCAATATCTATTTGGCTGTTTTTAAAAATACTGTGTAAAGTTAAACGGTAGCTGATGAAATAACACGCTGAGTGAGAGTTGTGTGTGTTGTTCTCACTCTGTCCGTCGTCTCCCAGTCCATCATGGAGTCTCCAGACAAACAGCGCACACTGAATGAGATTTACAACTGGTTCACCTCCATGTTTTTCTACTTCAGACACAACACTGCAACCTGGAAGGTTTGAACTATTTCAATTACTAATGCGCTGACCTTGCAGATATGTTCCACACATATTTGAATTATGACAAAATACTGGATTAAATCATCTGAACCCAGGGCTTTAAACTAGTTTATTTGAGATCTTTGATCTTTTAGTCTGTCAGTCTTTCCTTGACACTCAATACACAGGACACAGAGAACATTTAAAATAATAATAATACAATTTTCGAACACAAATACACCAGTTAACATAGAAATTGCCTTTATGAAAAAAGAGAAGAAATGAAAAGTGGAAACAGTTGAATAAGACTACAGGAACACATCATAATGCTGACCTTGCTGTCTGTTGTCTACAGAATGCTGTGCGTCACAACCTCAGCCTCCACAAGTGTTTTGTGCGAGTGGAGGGAGGGAAAGGAGCCGTGTGGACGGTGGATGAAACCGAGTACCAGAGAAGAAAGGGACAGAAGTATCACAGGTACAAACACAAACCTCCCGAACTTCTTCTCGAGTCCGTTCAACAGCATAAAGTGTTCGAGTTGATGTTTTAAAAGAAAGGCAAAAATAAATTCTCAAATCCCCCCCCCCCTCTCTCTCTCTGCATTTCCAGAGACTGCCCTGTCAAGTGGTTTTCATCCTACTCCCATTATTGTCCTTAGTACCCCTGATGACCAGCAGGTGGCAGTGGGAAACTGTTGACATGCGTCTGTCCTTTGTGTATTACAGAACTTTGAAATGAGTTGTTGGACACCGACATATGGGTTGTTACGTAATGACTCGATGTGCACAGAACTGTTGTTGTTCTCACTGATTTCTCACTTACAACAAGTGGTTTACTGTGAAATACACGAAACTTGGATTTTTAACTTTAATTGTCTTTATAGGTGCAGTGTGTACGATTTGGTGACCTCTAGGGGTGAGGTTGTATCGATCACCTCAACCTCACCCTTCTGAGCATGCGAGAGAACCTGTGGTAGACTTCAGTCATTACGTAAAACTCAACAGATGTTTCGTACGTCCACTTTTACTACTTTAAAAACATGTAGGTCTCCATAGAGTGGACCCCCCTCCTCATGTAGGTAAACATTAATAGGCTCATTTGAGGGGAATGGAAAAAAAATAATACATTCAGGTGATTATGAATTCAAGAAAATGTCAGTATGTAATTGTTTTGTAATATTTTTAGAAGTAACAAAAATAACACAAATCGTACACATTGCACCGTTAATGTCCTAAATTTCTTTTCAATATCTTGGAATGGAAAACTCAATGAAATAATTGAAATGGTAATTATATGTCTATATTATTGCCATTGTTTAGATAATTTACATTTTTGAAAAAAAATGAAATCTGAATTGAACTGAATAGAACAGAGAATAATATAAATATGTAAATATGTATTCAATTATGTAGAACAATTCTGATGTATTCATACTCATTTGTTTCCACATTTAATTTCTTCCTCTTTTTTTCATCACTTTGTTAATTGATTTATTTGTGTTCTAACATATTACTATCATCATTTCTAATTTGTCCATTCCTCAATTTGTAACTAAAGCTGATATGAGTAGAAGTGTTGTCATACAAAATGTATCATTGTGTAAATGTGTTGTTTATTGATTGATCAACATTAAAAACGCAAATGTGAACAATCAACTAAAACAGGTAAAAAAAAGGCACCAATTCTGAAAACAGCAGAGTGTGTTATTTTTTCACATTAATGCCTTACTTCAGTTTGCTGCAAAATTATGATTATTTCAACAATGCTTAGTGGTGTATGTTTTATTCTATTTTATTTTATTTTATTTTATTTTATTTCATTTTATTCTATTCAATTTAATTTTAATTTAATTTAATTTAATTTTTATTTAATTTTATTTTTATTATTCAATTCAATATACATTTATTTAATTTGATTTGATTCTGTTTCAATTTATTTAATTTTGTTCTATTTCATTTTATTTTATAAAAAAATATTTAATTTAAATGTATTTTATTTTATTATATTTATTTTGTTTTATTTTTTAATTTTTAATTTTATTAAAATTTATTTTATTTTATTTATGAAATAAAATGAAATA
>JAFBJT010018112.1:1573-19106 GCA_016785325.1 Chascanopsetta lugubris | reverse complement strand
AGTGTGAAGTGAGTTTACAGAAAAAAAATACTTGTTAATCCTGTTAAACTCATTGGGTCATGTGATCCTGGAAATGTGGCGTTTCTTCTTGTTTTTTTTGTTTAAAAAAATATTATTTTTGAGATTGTTTTATATTGTTGTCCCATGTCTGTCAGTCCTTACATATTCCAATAAATTTTAAATTCATGTTTCTAGGTCGTCAGTCAGCAATAATGCTAACTGAAAAAAATAAAATAAATAAACTACATGTCGCAGGAAGCTAGTTTACACTGGTTTTCCTAAAGTGGTGTTTGACGTTTCCATGAAGGCGTTTTAAGAAAAGAAAAAGGATTAAAATGGCAAGAACATGCTTTTATTTTGAAACGTGTCCTTTTCTTGTGTGTGTGATTAAGTCATGCTTGATGTTAACATGACCACAGCAGCATAGTGGTGCAGGCGGAGCGAGCAGAGATTGACATGTTGTTTGTGCACCACCTGTTTTGGACATCAAAATAAAGGCCCCACTTTAAAACCCCATTTGTTTCCGGTCAAGTTTGCTTTTGCAATCAGCTGTTAGTTGAAAATCTAAAATATTTAACTTGAGCCAAGCAGCTACACTCTCACTCTCTCTCTCTCTCTCGCTCTCTCTCTCACACACACACACACACACACACACACACACACACGCGCGCGCGTGCGCGCACACACGAGGTAATGACGAGTCTTTGACATTTTAAATAGTTTGTATGTACGTATACCTCCATGCAGATGACAAGTGCCCGAATCATTAATAATAATTACTATTAAAACACAAACCCAGAAAATTATAATAAATAGTATAAATAATATATAAGGCCTACAGCACACATGTGTGTGTCTATGTAGTCAAACAGAACACAATTAAATACAAAAAATAAAATAAAATTGCACTGAGGGAGACAGGGGGGAGGGGCCATGACCTGGTTTCCAACTCCTCCCCCTCCCTGTGGGCGGTTCCCTCTCAGAGGTCAGTGCAGCGCTCCTGCTTACTGTAGTGGTCGAACTGGCTCTTCCAGTGCATCATGTAGGAGGACCAGCGGTGGAACTCCACCTTCCACTGACGCTCCGCCTCGTCGATGTTGTCTGGGAGAAGAAACCAAGACATAAACAGAGACGTTAGGAGGTTAACAGTTTCCATTTTAGGCTTTCATATGAATTCATAGGTGTCATAATCACAGGTTACATGTGTTTTTATACAGGAAACTGCCAAAACATGCTTTTATTTTGAAAGGCATGAAAGGTGTGTGTGATTATGTCATGCCTGATGTTAACACAACCATAGGCAGAGTTTTTCATGCTGACGGAGCCCAATCAAGCCCACCCCCACCCCGATTTATTCGCCTTCAAATAAAATCCCCACTTTAGAAATCCAACCCCATTTGTTTCCAGTCCTGTTTGCTTTTTGTGGCCCCGCAGGGTCGAGTATGAGCTGTACTGTTAGTGTTACTACTGGAATTACAGGGTGACTGGACCAGTACAATCTCTATAAAACAACGCATTTCTATTTGATATGTAAAACAATGAAATTAACAACCTGCACTGTTTTATACATGAAGCTAGAATTATTGAGCCAAAATATGCTTTTATTTTGCAATGCTGGCCTGTTTCCTGGATGTGATTCTGTCATGCTTGATGTTTACATGCGAGGAAGCATAGCTGCGTGCAGTAGCCTCGATTCACAGCTCCTCCCCTTCACTTTCTTAACCTTCAAAATAAAAGTCCTACTTTAGAAAACCACTCCATTTTTTTTACAGTGCAATTTTATTTTGAAATGAATGTTTTTCTGTATTTTTGAGCATAAGGGGACTGTTTGTATTTATTCAAATGGATTTTCTTTTGTGCAGAATGTAAAATTATTTTCCTGACACACATTTGATAATCACTGATTATAAAGTTATGTTGTTTTCACATCCATTAGAGCAGGGGCGGGCAACCCTAGGCACCCGTGCCATGATTGGCACGCCCCTACGTAATCAATGACACGTCAGACAATGCACAGTATGCCACAGTTCAAGCAGTTATGGGTTCGATCTCATCGGATTTGCATTTCAGGAGTGCTCTTTAAATTACTGTAACTCCAATACCACTAGAGAAAGAAAATTCCAATGTTTAAAAAAAAAAAAAGAGAAGATGAGTTTTAAGGGGATATTTGGGGTATTACGGTAGCACAAAGCACTCAAATGTTATATAAATAAATAATCAGTACCGCCTACATTTTACTATGAGAAATTCACTTTACTGTAACCCCTCAACCAGTTCAATTCAAATGGTCTTAGTGAGATGAGAAGATGGGCTTAACACGGACATCTAGGGCATTATGGTACAATACAGAAATCCACATGGAACAACGGCCCAATAACAGACAAGAACTGACGCACACACTCTCACATACACAGCAGAACAACATTGTTAAATTTGTTTGATTGACAGTGCACCCTCCCATTTATTATCCACTGGGTGCAGAGTATGCTACCGCTGACCTATGACCCAGCATGGAAACTGGAGAATGAGACAGTCAAAGATCATGGAGATCAGCAGGAGAAGTCAAGGGCGCGCTGTGCAACACAGATACGTTAATGACGTGGGTGTGTGTGTCTGCACTAGAGGATGTCAGTCAAACAGCTGCACTCTTCAACCTAACTATGTGGCTTGAAAGGGCACGTGATCTCGCAATGCATTGTGGGTCGCAACACTATTATTGTAGTTTGTTGTCATAGCTGAGTAAGACACAGTGCTGCTGAGAAAGAGGCACAAACACAGGGATAAATGGACCGTACAAAACAAAAAGGCGATGGATCGAACTGAGACAAGTTGGACCCTGTTCCGAAGGCTTGGTATCTCCAAAAAATGAGTCAAATCTGTGGAATTGTTCCATACGAGGGACTGGACAAGAGATTTAAATGACCTGAGCTGAGCTTGTCCTCTATATCGTCAATGGAGTTATTATACGGGCGAAGAATATATTCTTTAAGGGCTCATGGACTAACGAACTTTAGGTTGGTGCAAGACCTCCAATTTTCCGTGTTAAAGAGAAGACCATTGTAATTTCACATTTAACCCTAACCACAAACAATACACGTTTACCTCACTGTGTTCCACGGTGCTGCTTGTTTGTTTGCTTTTGACTAACATATGTTGGTGTCTGCTGGACACATTTGTTTCAAACAAACTATATTTGAAGCCTGGAATCCACTCTGAGAACACCACTCCAACCGTGTCGGATAAACATGTTCGCTATGTTAATGAGTCTGGAGTGCGTGACTCCGGTAACGACAGAAACAGATGCACAGATTTGGACTTCTCGGTTCAATACCTCCGCAAAGGAAGGATGTAAAGTACAGTTGATGGCTCGTTAGACTCCCTGTAACGTAGCGGACAAGCTCCAACCGTAGTTTTGATCCAATAATCAGTTTGCCGTTTTCAGGAAACAACACTGTTCCTAATGCGCTGCATCCGTTAGCCTCATGGCTAGCTCAGGCTAACATGTCATAGCACAGTGGGACTTTGAACCAAGCAGTCTAATATCTCTATCTATAATCATTTCAGTGTGATTGTATGCTTGAAAAGCCATTCCAGCTCCAACATATACGGACGTACTCTTATGTTCACATTTTTAACTTGGTTAGTTCTTGCATTGTTTATGTTTTGCAGTGGAGGCTGCTGGCTAAGAGCCGCCTGTGAGGGTGAAACTTGCTTGATTAGAAGGGACTACCCTACATTTTCAGCCAATTTGGGATCGCCTACTGATCAGCCAATCAGGAGATAGTGACGTTTCAGGAGGGTGGGGGGAGAGGCACAACCCTGCATTTGACCCTTGGAAGGAATTCCTGACTTTTAAAAGGGTTCGTTTAAAAAGGCAAAAGCGTTTCTGAGACTATAAATACTGTTTATCATCATAATAGAGGCTAAAGAACAAATAGAGAGCCCCTGAAATGGGCACAATAGGTACCCTTTAACAACAGACCACTCTGAGGCATGTTTGCAACTAAAAGTTACAAACTACACACCTCAGGTAACGGAGCTCAGCACCAAAGCAAAGCAGCACCAGGGAATTAAGTATTTGAATAATTAATCCCAGTGTTATTATTATAAATATTAGTTCATTATAAGTGGTAGGGTTTCTGTTGACACAAGTTCAAATAAAATTTCGAAATTGTTGGGAATGTTTGTTGACGCTGTGTGAAAATTTTGCTGGTGTGTGTGTGTGTGCTCGGACAGGGCGGAACCCCAGGGGTATGGCATGCTCATTGACAACAACATTTCAAATTGACACAAAAAGGTTGCCGACCCTGCATTAAAGTTTCTTGATAAGATGGTGTTTGGAGTAATTGTTACTGAAATAAAGATGATGGATAGTTCATACAAAAATAGCCCATAGGATGTTTTCAATACAAGCAACAGGTCTTGATATAACAAAGTTTATTTGGCCCCAGGTAGCAATCTGGATCTCTCATATGGCCCCACGGAAAAATAATTGCCCCCACGTTAGATATAAAACAACATGGCCGCCCCTTCCTCCTTCATCCCTCTTACTTACAGTCTATGTCAGGCACACACACAGAGCTGCAGCTAGAAGAAGCCCAGGGCCAAATCTCCAGCTCCAGGAGAGCAAGTGTTGCCATGGCGACCAGGCTCCAGCACAGGCCAGTGCAAATGAGAGACACAGTGCTGACAGCCACAGGGCCATTACTGTGATTGGCAGGCTTTAACTCACTTAACCCATGGTGCACATTACTCACTGTGCTCCTCACTGAACAGGACATAACCCTCTATTGTGCTGTTTGATATGGGGGCGGGGGGTCATTGTTGTTTGCATTGTTCTATATTCTTGTCAAATGTCTCAGTGTTGTGACTTTTGTGACAACCTGTTCAGGCATTAAAGAGTGATATTCAACGAAAACAATGCAGATGCACCTTTTTGAAAAAAAAATCTATTACCTTTTATTTTTCTTATTGTTTCATTTTTTAAATTCTTTTTTTCCCTTCTATTTTAGTTTTCATTTTTGAACTGTTCAAATGTTTTCAAATTCTTATTTTTTTAAATTTCAATTGTGTTTTTTTAAATATATATATATATATTCTTTTCATTAAAAAATTCATTTAATTTTCTTATGAAGTGAGTTTATCTGTGTTTTGTTTTTTAATCAAATAAAAAAAAGAACAATAAATCAGTAGTAATTGTTACCAGTGATGTTGAGGAGGCGTGGCAGGAAGCGGTCCCAGAAGGCACAGATCTGTATCCTCAGACCTTTGTAGATCCTCAGTGGTTCAGTGTTTAGTCCAACGAGCTTCTGATCACTGAGGCTGAACTGAGGCCAGCGCTTCCTTGAGTCATAGATCCCATCTTGGTTCAAGTTAGGGTTTCTGATGAGAAGAGGGGGGGAGGGGGGTGAAGAGAGAGAGAGAAAGAGAGAGGGAGAGAGGAGAGAGAGAGAGAGAGAGAGAGACTGTCATTCAAGTAAATAAACACCACACAGTCCACATCTGAGCAAAGTTTTGTTGCTACAGGCTCAAAGATAGAGCAAATAAAATTAATCACAATAAATTAAAATAGTAATAAAAATTGTAATCAGAGCTTAGTGAGATGAGATGAACAAACATCTCATTGTCTTTTCTTTTTTGATAGAGCAAAGCAAGATGTAAGACGCAGTTACATCATAAAAAAATAATCAAATAATTACAATTTAAAGGTGCAGTGTGTAAGATTTCAGTCATTTCAATTTTTTTTCAACAATTACACAATGACATATTCATGAATTTATAATCACCTATATGTTTTATTTTTTACCCATTCCCATTAAAATGAGTCCATTAATGTATATTTACATGAGGAGCGGGTCCTCTCTACATGTTTTACAGTAGTAAAAATGGACATACTAAACATCTTTTGAGTTTTGACAACTGAAGTCTACCACAGGTTCTCCTGCATGTTCAGAAGGATGAGGGTGAGGTGATGGATACAACATGAAACTTCACCTCTAGATGTCACCAGATCTTACACAGTGCACCTTTAATAAACCAAAGAAATCATGTACTTTAAATATTTACTTTAAACTTGGTCTACTCAGCCAAACAAAGGCAGGCTAATTAAACAGTGTCAAGACAATCATTGTAAACAGTGCATTGCACTTTTAAATTCCCTCGAAGATGAATGAGATTAATTTAAAATGCAAATCGCACTTTGCACAGAAAAACCGAGAACGTTTGAAAACATGTAGAAAAATCTGGTTTATTAATTAAATTAATTGTAGTTTTTCTGAGTTGGTGATGGTATTTCCTAGCAAACCACTTAACTATCAAAAAACCTGATCTTGCAAATTATCCGGGGGTTCAAACCTTTACTTTACTTCTGTGTTATCAGGCTGAGGAGGCGTGAATATAGGCGGGACTCACATGCTACTTTCAGCCAATCGGAGGACCCCTAACCGTCAGCCAATCAGGAGAGAGCGAGCGGTCAATCTGCCCGTTTCAGTCCAGGACGGAAATTTGTGGATTTATAAAGGACTTGTTTAGGGTTTTTCAAACTAAAAGCACAGTTTATCAACATAAAAAGAGGCCAAAGGATAAATAGAAAGCACCTTTAGAAAAGTATAAAGTATGTTTAGCTCATGAACAAATAAAGAGTGTGTATCTCACCCAGTGCGAGCAAAGTTGGCCCAGTATCTCATCATGCGTCGGCTCAGCTTTTCCTCCTCGGCGGTGTAGTTCAGCCTCTTCTCCAGCGGGAGGCCGAAGACAAACTCGATCTCGTAGCCATGGATCACGCCCATCCACTCGGGCCACGCCAGGTTGGACGCTCTGTGCTCGAACAGGTAGAGGAACACTCCTCCTTAAGGAGTGAGGGGAGGGGGTGTTACGAGCTGCTATAAATTAAGCCAAAATATGCTTTTATTTTGAAATGCCGGCCCATTTCCTCTGTGTGTGTGTGATACTGAAAGCTAGAATAATCTAATTTATTATGTATTCATCATTATTGTTGTAAAATGATAATTTAATATCAAAGAGATGAGGCGCATGTCTCTATAGAAGTGGATGCACTGGCTCACAACTCTCTCTAGTGGTAAAAAGTGGAATTACAGGGTGGCTGGACAAGCACAATCTATATAAAACATTGCAATTCTATTTGATATGTAAGACAATGAAATTGACGAGCTGCACTGTTTTGTACATGAAACTAGAATTAATGAGCCAAAATATGCCTTTATTTTGCAATGCCGGCCCATTTCCTTTATGTGTGATTCTGTCATGCTTTGATGTTTACATGCGAAGAAGCACAGCTGCGTCCAGTAGCCTCCCACACAACACAACAGCTCCTCCCCCTCCCTTTCTTAGCCTTCAAAATAAAAGACACACTTTAGAAAACCACCCCCATTTTGTTTCCAGTCCAATTATATTTTGAAATTTGTGTTTTTCTGTATTTCTGAGCATAAGGGAACTGTTTATATATATTCAAATGGATTGGCATTGTCTACAAAACAAACAAATCTCTCATTTTCAAATGTAATCACCCGCCCAAGTTTTTTCCCCCCGTGTCTGTGTTGTCAGGCAGCAGGAATGTCACATGATATTTTCTAGGCCTTTACATGCAACAGAACCTCATTCACTGTTTGCAGCTACAATTCCTTTTTTTAATCTTTTTTATTTTTCGTTTTTTTAAATCTTTTTTTTCCTTATTTCTTGAATTATTTGAATTTCTTTTTCATTTTCATTTCTAGATAATTTAAATTTTTACATTTAAATGTTTTAAATTCTTTTAAATATATTTTTCTATTTTTTAATGAAACATTTAATTGTATTTCTATTTTTTAATAGTTAAAAAATCCTATTCAAATAGTTATAGTTGTCTTTAATCAAAAAAATCTTAATTATTTAAAATGTCCATTTTACATTGTTTTTATTAAAAAAAACATTTAATAAGCCCCTTTAAAGGATTAGCAAAGGAGATCATTTATTACTAGGATAAAAAAAAAACTTTGAGGAGGAATATGGCTGCTGGAAGATTCAACCTTTATTTGTGTTGGAGGCTTCTCCACTGGTTGTGGGAAATGGACACCCACACCCACACCCACACACACACACACACCTGGTAGGTTCCCTCCACTGTTCGCCATACCAGGGCCGGCGGCTCCGTTGTTAGCCTTCAGGGCGTTGTGCTGGGCGTAGGTGCGGGCAAAGTGGGCCAGCGGGCAGATGACGTTGTGGTCACCGACGATGTCGTCCATGGCGTCGCGGTTCTTCAGCGGGTTGTTCTCGTCCAACCAGTCGGTGTACTGCAGCACCACAGCCTCCAGCCCGATATCGTTAGCATGTGGCACGCTGAGCTTCACACCTGGCAGAGCGACATGGGACGATGTCAGGACCTTTATAACATTTTTTAGTTGTGGCTTATATGATTGACTGTGATTAGTGACAGCTGTCATATCAACAATTCAAAAATGTCATGACTGGTGGTGATTTTCATGCTATGACAACTTATTATTTAAGGTTAAAGTACATTGAAAACACATATTAAACTAAATTCACAATCACACAAGTTATTATCATTAGATGGCTCACATCTAATGTGTACTCTATGTATCACACACCATATGTGGTTCTTATCATGTCTTTCACTTTGGAGAAAGACATGATGAACAGAAATTGATTTTTTTTATTCATTAAATTTTTTTGAACAAATTCAAAATTCTATAAAAAAAGAATTTAAAAATAAAAAATACTGAAAATTAAAAACAATTTAACAAATAATATATTTTTTAATAAAAAAACAAAACATATATACCGTACATGTTTTACATAGAAAAAAACAAAAATCAAGAAAGTGATTTTAATTTTCTATTGTGGTTAATAAGGAAAAAAGAAATACATCATAAAAATGGTTACACTGGAAAAAAATGCTGCATTCTACATGTACACTGAATTTAAAATATTTTCCCCAAACAGGACCATAAGTGCTGCATACTGTATGTCGTTTGTTTACTATGCATAAGTACTTCATAGACTCCCACTTCCCACTTTTGTACGAATGGGTGGAGCATCACCTTCCAGGAAGTCCTCTCTGGAGATGAGGCTGTCGTTGTCCTTGCTGAAGCCAGGTGCTCCGTACAGCAGGAAGTAGGAGCCCTCGTCCTGGTTGACACCCAGGAGGATCTGAGTGTCTTTGAAGTTGCCTGAGTTGAGCATGGCCTCAGGGGTGTCAGGCAGAACCTCACCATCCACGACTGGCACGAAGGAGAAGCGGAATAGGGCCGACCATGGCAAAACCTGTTCACAGGAAAATCACAAAATAAAATACAATTGTATTTATATAGACGTGTAGACAGACAACAATAATATAAACAGCATACATGTAAATATAAAATATCCATCTTGAGCTCTTGACTAGGGCTGCAAATAACGATTATTTTAAAAATCGATTAATCTGTCGATTATTTTTTCGATTAATCGATGAATCCGATTTGTTTCAAAGTATAAATTTCCAAACGTCTATTCATATCAAACCGTGATTTTTGTTACACCACTAATGTGTGTGTATATATATACATATATATAATATATATGGTTTCCCCCCAGGTTCACAGCATTGGGGGGGGGGGGGGCAGGGGAATAGTTGTTCTCACGCACACACTCTGGCTTCACAAGGTTGCGTGCATGACCGTGTGCACGGAAAAAAGCTCTCGTGCATACTCGAAGGGGGCGGGGGAGGCAGTGGGATTAACACAAACACTTAGAGGAGAAGAAGTCATGTGTTTCTTTCAATGACAACAGTCATGATCAGAAGTGAACTATTACTTTCTGATGCTTGCTCTCAGTCTCGTGTCAGTGTGTGTGTATGTGGGTATGTGTGAGTGTGTGCGCGCGGATCAAGAGAGAGTGTGCCTGAGTGAGCAGCAGAGAGAGAGAGAGAGAGAGAAAAAAAGAGGTGTGCTGTTCGCCGGCGATCTACCAACATGTCATAATAATCGTGCGACACAACAAATCGATAATGAAATTCATTGCCAACACTTCGATTTTTATTGATTTTATCGATTCGTTGTTGCAGCCCTACTCTTGACCCACTGTCACAGACTACAGCCACATGGTCCATCCTCACAGACCATGATCCACTGTCACAACCATCACCAGCTGCCTCATTGGCAGATGCAGTGATATTGGTTTGTTTACTTGCACTTACTATGCCAGGACACTAGAGGAAGCCGATGCCACTAGTTCATCAAATGTGAACGTTTTCAAAATGTACTTTTGGAGTTGTTTATATGTCATTATGGTATAATTTTACTGTCCCTGCCCACTTGAGACCAAATTGTGCTATAAGTGGCTGCTGAACTAAAATGAGTTGGACACCCCTGAACTAATGCAATCAAATCAAATCAAATTTTATTTATAAAGCCCACATTCAAAAATCATAGTTTGTCTCACTGGGCTTCACAGGGTGGGCGACAACAGGTTTGCTTGTTATAACGTTAGAACAGTGGCACATTGTTACACTTTCCATATTTCTGTTTTCTAATGCCCTCTTTGTTGAGTGGCGGGGCAGAGAGGCCAGGACGAATAACCCCGCCCCTGAGTCCTACATAAACAATGCTGTGGGTCAGAGCCAAATGTGTGTGGATGAAAACAAGCACCAAGTGGGGGAGCTTAGAAATCATGAGGAAAAGACTTTGGGGGCAAATGCACGATAGTGATTTACCTTATTGCTGCAGAGGGTTTTCTAAAGCTTCGTCAGCAGCACAGAGTATTACTATGCCGCAGCAGGTGTTTGAAAGACAGGGTGTAAAACAGTGGCTTACAATGGACAGGAACATATGTGTGTGTTTATCTCATTTTGAAGACCAATATCTGATGATGTCATTTTTGACCTTTGCTTTCCAAGTCTTGAAGACCCCTGAATGTGTTTTACAGAAATGTTAAACCTCGTGAGACTCGAGCTTTTGTTTGGTGTGCATAATTTCTACTAGCTATTTAGCATTAGTAGGCCTAATAAGTATAATAACTAAACTTTGTCCTTGTAAACAAAGTAGTTTTTGCAAAAAGATATGTCCTCAAATGGGGACAGTCGGTTCATCTTTCTATTTAAAAATGCTCTCAAAAAGGTCATAATTACTCTGAAAACAAAAGTTTCAGCTCTGAGTAGTTCTCTCAAAAACCTCATAGTTGTCTGTTGCCATGAACAATTGTTCCATTTCTGATGATGATGGTTTTCCTGTAATAATAAAATGATAAAATCATCTCAAAATCCATAATAGAGACAGATGGCAAATATATTATGTAGTCATCTAGCTTACTAGCTATTTAATTCCGAGGTTGAGCAAATGTACCACTCGCAAGAACTATTTCCATTTGTAAACTCAGCATTCCCATGTAAACATTCCCATGTTATTCTGACCACATGGCACAATCAATAACGTAAAATATAGTCTCAATGTCCTAAAACAAGTACTTCATCTTTTCCCACGTTTTAATTTGTTACTAATGCAGGGGAGTCCAAACATACAGAAAAATATACGAAAGACCAGGCCACTCACTTGGTGACGTATACTGCCTCACTTCTAAATGTTAAAACTCTGTAAAATGTTTGCAAATCGAGCTTTCTCAGCTGTATATGGGTTTATTATGCTTATATATTTATTATATATATAGTGATATATTCATTATATATATATATATACATACATATTTATATATATAGTGGAGTCGTTTGGGTACTTCAGATGCCTCTCAAAAACAGCTGTAAGGGTTGGTTGCTTTAGACTCTGCGTCAGAGCCCTGTAAGGAGAGGGTGACTTCTCTGAGCCAAATGAACCACACTGCTACAGATGAAACATAAAATAATGCTAACATATTTGTCAAACCATCAGGGCCCTGTGTTTGACATATATGAAAATATAATATATATATATATATATACACACACACACACACACACATATTCAAACGTCTGCATATTTATTAAAAATACAGCAGAAAAGAAAAAAACATACCGTAATTTCCGGACTATAAGCCGCGACTTTTTTCTCACGCTTTGAACCCTGCGGCTTATCCGACGATGCGGCTAATGTATAGATTTTTACGGCGAGCTTCTTACCGCCAATACGTTTTTTTGCCTGGTCACAGCGGACCAATGAAATTACCGAACAGGTCACAGTGGACCAAAGAAACAGTTCGAATTAAATCAAATTCACACGCACTAAATTCTTCAGATCAGTTATTTTGCGCTTCATGCACACACCCTCATCATGGAGAATCCACGAAGAAATGCATATGACGCAGCTTCTAAATTAAAAGCAATCGATCTAGCTGTTGGAGAAGGAAATAGAGCTGCTGCACGTAAGCTTGGCATCAACGAATCGATGGTGAGACGTTGGAGACGGCAGCGTGAAGAACTGACTCAGCGGGAAGAACTGACTCAATGCAAAAAGACGACAAAAGCTTTTAGAGGTAATAAAAGCAGATGGCCCGAACTTGAAAACGTTCTTGAAGACTGGGTGAACATACAGAGAGCAGATGGCTGAGGCGTTTCCACCGTGCAGATCAGAATGAAAGCCAAAACACTCGCCACCGAAAAGAAGATTGAAGATTTTAAAGGTGGACCATCGTGGTGTCTCAGATTTATGAGGCGAAAAGGCTCGTCCATCAGGGCACGGACTAGTTTGTGACAGCAACTCCCTCCCAACTACGAGGAAAAACTTACCAACTTCCGCAAATTCATTCAAACAAAGATAGCCGAGAATTCCATCGGACCAGACGACATCATAAATATGGATGAAGTACCTTTGACGTTCGACCTGCCTCTCACTCGGACTGTTAACAAGAAAGGTGAATTGTCCATCATGCTGAAAACAACCGGCCATGAGAGAACACACTTCACTTGTGTTCTGAGCTGCACAGCATCCGGAAAAAAGCTTCCACCAATGGTGATTTTTACGCGGATGACGATGCCAAAAGAAAAACTCCCGAAAGAAATCGCCGTGAAAGTCAACAAGAAAGGGTGGATGATAGAAAGCCTAATGAAGGAATGGCTGACAGTATGCCACGCCAAGCGTCCGGGAGGATTTTTTCACAGAAAAAAAGCATTGCTCGTTTTGGACAGCATGAGAGCCCATATTACAGATTCAGTGAAAGCGGCCATTAAAAGGACAAACTCAATTCCAGCTGTGATTCCTAGGGGCACAACGAAGTTTTTGCAGCCGCTAGACATCAGTGTGAATCATGCATTTAAAGTGGCACTCCGAGTTGAGTGGGAGACTTGGATGACGAGCGGCGAGAAATCATTCACTAAGACTGGCCGCATGCAAAGAGCAACTTTTGCTGAAGTCTGCCAATGGATCCTGACAGCGTGGAGTAGTGTAAAAAAATCCACGATCACCAACGGGTTTCGCGGTGAAGAGGACAACGCAAGCTCAAGTGCAAATTTGCCTCGAGACGAAAGTGATGTTGAGATCGACAACGAAAGAGAGACTGAGAAAATGTGTGACGAAGAAATTCTGAGGCTGTTCAATTCCGACACTGAAGAAGACTTCAGTGGTTTTAGCGCGCAGGAGGAATGTGAAGATGGTGATCACTGACTTTTAATCAGCCATGTTACTGCTGTGTTACTGCACTGTTAATGCCATGTTACAGGCACTGTTTGAAAAAAATGATTTATTTAATAAAAAGTTTTAAAAAATCTATGTAAGTATCTCTTGTTACAACATGGACACCTGCGGCTTTTTGTCAGGTGCGGCTTATGTATGTACAAAAAAGAAATTATTTTAAATTTAGTGGGTGCGGCTTAAATTCAGGTGCACTCAATAGTCCGGACATTACGGTAGGTAATTTGAGGACCTGTCACAGGTTGCAAAAATATTTTTCAATATGTAAATGTATTTCTCTGTCTGCCTGCCTGTCTCTCTCTCATTCCCTCCCTCTCTCTCGCTGTCTCTCTCCCTCTCTCTCTCTCTCTCTCTCTCTCTCTCTGTCTGTCTCTCCCATGTTGACACGGTGCATTGCGCCCCACTCACAGCAGCAGTGCGGGCGGGGCGCAGCGCAGCTTCGTTAGAGAGTAAAGAATACCGGTACCTTTCCGAACACAGTATCATATTGTTTTGAGTACTTTAGTACCACAGTACTTAATAAGTAACGGTATACTTTACATACTAATCTGGGCACACGCACGCAAGCCCTGGCCCTGTCGTGCACCTTATGAAACATTTCTAGGAGCACTCTGAAGGGTTGCACGCACACACACACACACACACACACACACACACACACACACACACACACACATACGCACAAACACAAAGCACACATAATACTGACTGAGTTTGTTGTTTTCTGTCGTTGCTCGCTGTGTGTAGCTCTCCACTCAGTCACTCACAGCTGCTGTTTTCCGGGGTCCCAGAGGAGGCACGAGTTAAATTACCGTATTGGCACTAAATTGGCTGTAAAGCGCAATGTCTCAGCTTTCAGTTCTAACATACACCTCTTGGTGCTACTTGGACACATCCTCAGTGATGGACCCAGGGTCATGGGGTGTTTCGGGTCTTTGATCATCAGACACCCTTGCCCGGGCGACCCAATCAAGGGTGATCAGCCCCAGACTTGTGTCCAAGTGGCCCACTACTCTACGGATCCCCCCCTCTGGATCCACAGCCATTTGAAGCTTTTTCCGCAGCCTCCGTGATGTTATTGCACGGCTGACCTTTTACTCCAAGGAGTTTGAGGTATTCGGTATAATGACTGGCCAGCAAAATCCTGGCATCCAACTTCCGACTGGTTCGCCACAGGCTTTCCAGCCTTGTTCCTGTCTTCCCACTGCAGCAACTTTGGCATCAGAGGAGTCGCGGTCCATCATAAGCTCCCTGGCACACGTAACCTTGAATTCCTCAGACAAGCCGCTGATGAGAAGCTGCAGCTTGGTGTAATTCCCATCGAGGGCAATGCTGCTAAGGGACTGAGGGAGCCCAAGCCACCTCCGGAGTGACTGGCTGATGGTTCTTTCCAGCATCTCCACAGTTGTCATAGGCACCTCGTAGATAAGCAGGGGCCAGAGAAGCCTCGGCAGGACTCCATGTTGGTACATCTAGGCTTTGAATTTTCCAGGGAGTTGTTCTTGTTTAGTTGGAGTGCGTCTAAATCCCTCAATGAACTATTAAATATCTTGCCCCGGCTCTTGACAGGTTTTTCAGTCAGTGTTGGAATTGGAGTCCCTCTTATGACAAAGCAGAACCAATCGGTCACACTGCCTTTCTTTAGGACCAGAGACCTGGACTTGGTAGGCTTGAAACTCATTATTGCCCATGAGATGAGTCGTTCAGGTCCCTGGAGGAGCCACCGGCACCCAGGGACAGAGGTTGCTGTCACTGTAAGGTCATCCATAAATGCTCTTATGGGGGGCTGCCGAGTGCCAGATCTTGACATGGGGCCTCTACACTCCACCTCAACTGACTTCACTGTCATGTTCATGGCCAGGGAGAAGAGTGGCACTGAGATTCTGCAGCTGGTGATTATGCCCTTCTCCAGACGTTGCCAGGCAGATGTTGATGACCCTGATGTAACCCTCAATCGGAAGTTGTTGTAGTAGTCCAGGATGAGGTTTCGGATGGTCTCTGGCACATGATGTCTTGTCAGTGCTGTTTCGACCAGCTTGTGGGGGGTGGATCCATAGGTGTTGTTTAGGTCTAGCCAGTGTTGCCAGATATCCTCTGCTTTCCCTTGCCTCATGGATCAACTGAGTCACCACCCCGGTGTGCTCTAGGCATCCAGGTAATCCTGGGACTCCCCCCTTCAGTACTGAGGTGTCTATGTAGGCATTCCTCAAGAGGAATTGAGTAGGCCGTTGGGACACAATCTTAAAGAAAATCTTCCCTTCAACACTGAGCAGCGAGATGATGCGAAACTGCTCGATGTTACTTGAAGCCTCTTCTTTTGGAATCCAGACTTACTCTGCAAACCTCCACTGGGCAGCGGCCTTTCCTCTCTGCCAGATCACCTTAAAGATCTTCCAGAGTCGCACAAGAAGTCTTGGACACTGCTTGTAGACTCTGTATGGGACTCCACTGGGGCCAGGGGTGGAACATGAGCTTTTTTTCTGTTAGTGCAAACTGGGACGGAGTTACAGTAATCTAAAGTGCGCATGCAGAAATGTGTTGCAGACGACACGCTTGGTGCGGGCCATAATCCATTATATTTTTAGACTTTGACGCAGGCCAATGAACAGACTTTGGACACGCCTGTACTAATGTAAACACACTAGTTTCAAACATGAAATATGATTTGGATTTGACTGTGCTCAGCGCATTAGGCTCTCTCTGCTCGCTCTCTCTGCTCGCTCTCTCTGCTCACTCTCTCTGCTCATTCTCTCTGCTTTTTGTTCCAGGGTTCTCGTTTCCTGCTCTAGGTCCCTCCTCCCCACTCCAGGCTCCCGCTTCCATTCCTGTTCATACCTTATCCACCATCCGAAGTTAAGTGTTTTGCTGCCTCGCACTCACACCATTCATTCCGACCCGGGTGCTACCTAGCCTAGCCTAGCCTAGCCTTAACCACAAGCTATGGCGTCTCACTCCCCTGCTCTCTCATGTGTTCTGTGCTCGATGTTTAGTTATTCCTCAGCCTCATTTAGCTGACTACTAAATGTAGTGTGTTTTCCGACATGGAGGCGAGGATTAATCAGCTAGAATCCCGGCTCTGCACTGTTGAAGCTAGGCCCGTAGCAACTAACGTTAGCCTTCCCCCCCTAGCAGATGCGAGTCCAGTAGCAACAGCAGCAGCAACCGCAGCAGCCACCGCTACAGTACAGATAGTTTCAGCCCCCCAGCAGTTCCCGAGCAGCCGGGAAACCAGGGTGACTAGGTAACTGTCCGTGGCAGGAAGCGTAGTTCTATTCTGAAGCCCCCGGCTAGCCACCGGCCGGTTCACGTTTCCAGTTCATTTTCCCCACTCAGCGACACACCGGTTGAGGAAACGACTCTAGTCATTGGCGACTCTATTTTGAGAAACGTGAAGTTTGCGACACCAGCGACCACAGTCAGATGTATCCCTGGGGCCAGAGCGGGCGACGTAGAGGCTTATCTCAAACTGCTGGCTAAGGATAATCGTAAATTTGGTAGGATTGTAATTCACGTCGGCAGTAATGACACCCGGCTACGTCAGTCGGAGGTCACTAAAATTAATGTTGAGTCGGTGTGTAAATACGCTAAAACAATGTCGGACACTGTATGTTTCTCTGGACCCCTAGAAAATACAACCAGTGATGACATGTTTAGTCGCATGTTGTAATTTACCCGCTGGCTGTCAAGGTGGTGCCCTAACAATAATGTGGGCTTCATTTCTAACTGGCAGAGTTTCTGGGGAAAACCTGGTCTGATTAGAAGGGATGGCATTCATCCCACCCTGGATGGAGCTTCTCTCATTTCCAGGAACATGGCAAAGTTTATTACAGACAAAACCTGACAACAAAGAGTCCAGACCAGGATACAGACTGGCAGTCTTACATGCTTCTCTGTGCTTCCTTTAGATAAATATAAATATGAATACA
>JAFBJT010018041.1:26766-41428 GCA_016785325.1 Chascanopsetta lugubris | reverse complement strand
GGAAGAAGAACAGCAACTACCAGCTGCACAAGATGCCACATTAGATTCAGAGGAGAAAAGTGGTGAAGTGCTTGAGAAAGAAGAAATATCAGAAGAGGAAACAGTTACTGACAAACCCACTGAGGAAACTGGACCTGAAGCTGAGAATCATGCCGAGGCAGAGACGGAAAACAAACAACAAGAGGATGCTGCTCAAACTGCACATGCTGAAGAACCAAAGACAGCACAGACAACCTTGTCGGATTTGAGCGAGGATGGTGCCCAAACTCTTGAGGTAATAAGAGAAGAAGTTCCAGCAGAGGACACTGTCACAGAAAAACCCCAAGAGGAAACGGAACTTGTGATAAGAGGAGATTTTCCAGCAGAGGAAACTACCCCAGACAAACCAGATGAGGAGCCAGAGCCTCTAACTGAAAAGAGTCTGGAGGAAGAGACAGAAATCAAAGACAAAGTAGATACTGTTCAAACGGAGCATGCTGAAGAACCAGAAGTGTCTGAGACTGAGCAAACAGCTGGAACTGAATTGGAGGAAGACCATGCTCATTTACAAGAAGAGCAAGTCGAATCAGATGTTTCTCCAGCAGAGGACACAGACACAGACAAACCAATAGAAAGATCTGAACCTGCCACTGAATTTAAAAAGCAAGAAGAAACCGATACAGTCAAACCCAAAGAGGAAACTGAACCTCTCGCTGAGGAGACAGAGGACAAACTTCAAGCTGAAGCTGCTGAAGCTGCTGAAGCTGCTGAAGCTGTTGTAGCTGCTGAAGCTGCTGAAGCTGTTGAAGCTGCTGAAGCTGTTGAAGCTGCTGAAGCTAATGAAGCTGCTGAAGCTGCTGAAGATGCCGAAGCTGTTGTAGCTGCTGAAGCTGTTGAAGCTGCTGAAGCTGTTGAAGCTGTTGTAGCTGCTGAAGCTGCTGAAGCTGCTGAAGCTGCTGAAGATGCCGAAGCTGTTGTAGCTGCTGAAGCTGTTGAAGCTGCTGAAGCTGCTGAAGCTGCTGAAGCTGTTGAAGCTGCTGAAGCTGCTGAAGCTGCTGAAGATGCCGAAGCTATTGAAGCTGCGCATGTTGAAGATCCAGGAGTTTCGGATATTCTTCAAACAATAACATCTGACTCAGAGGATGTTAGTGCTCAACTGCTTGAGAAGGAAGGAACAGAAGGAGAGCCTCCGGCTGTGGAAACAACTACAGATGAACCCAAAGAGGAAATAGAGCCTGACCCTGAGTGTGGTGCTGAAGCAGATGATGAGAAAATTCAAGCAGAAATAGATACTCCAGTAGTTTTAGGTACTTTGGAGGATGTACAGGCTCCTATGTTAGAATCAGACAAGGATAGTGTTCAATCTGCCGAGAGAGAAGTTATAACAGACACCGTCGTAGAGGCAGAGCTGACTTCAGATGAACCCAAACAGGAACCAGTGTCTCCCACGGAAGTTGTAGAGAAAATAGATGTTGAAGAACCACTGGTATTGGAGGATGCACAAGGACCTGTGTTGGAACCTGTTGAAGAAGCTGCAACAGAACCTGAGGTAGAAGTATTACCTCCGGATCAAGAAGTCACATCAATTGTTGAGGAGGAAAGTGCCAAGGACCTTACCAAGCAAGAACCGTTCGAAGACGCCCCAAAGCCAGACACTACTGATTCAGTTACAGTTGGAAGTGAGACTCAGGTTGAGCCAGAAAACAATCAAGATTTACCAGAAAATGAAGATCAGCAACCAGAAATAACACCACAAGATGTTCACACTGGCCAGGAGGACCAAATCCCTGAAGTCATAGAAGAGCTACAGACATTGGCAGCAGTTCATGTGTCAACTATCACCGATGAAGCACGTGTCGGTCAAGTGAGAGATATAAATGTACTTTCTGAAACATGCCCGGCACCTTCTGCAGAAACTGCCACAGGCTCACATGAGACCAAGCATGAGGTGCATCTCAGCTCGGTGCATTCCAGTGTCAATGTAGACAGGAGTGAAATCCCAGGTTTTGAGGTAAGGAAAGCTGTAGTTGAGCATGCCACCGTCAGCCAAGTGACTACTTGTTATTTGAAAGACGTTGCTGCTGCAATACCCAAGGCTTTGATCGAGACGACATCTGAAAGTAGCGAACCATTAATCGACTCTGTGGCGAGTGAACTTGGATTCAATGAGACAAATGAGGCTGCAACACCTTTTGTGCAAAACTATGCACCAAAGACAGGAGAGGAGGGAAGTGTGGTTAAGATGATCAAGGTGCCGTCGGTACAGTTTGACGACAACCACAGGATTCAAGTGCAGGTGCTCGACGTAGATGTTAAATCAGCCAAGACGGTTGTTGACACAGTCCTGGAGCTAGGGGTCACGGAAGCCATGGGGGTTATCGACGAGTGTCACCAAACATTAGAAGAAGTAGACAAACGATCCGCTACATCAGAGACTGAAGAGAAAGTCATGAGCGAAGAACATGAAGTGATCATTCAAGAACTCACTCAACATGAGAGAGAGAACTTACCAGAGACAGTGGCCGAGTCAGCGCTTGCAGACTTGGATAAGACACCTGAGGCTAAGTCAAGTGAAGTGGAGAATCAAAAATCTGTGGAGGACAACTCTGTAACAAGCGAGGAGAGACAAGATGAAGGGAGTGTTGTCAAAAGTGACGACTCCACAACTGAACAAATGTTGAGGGATCAATCATCTGATATCCCAGGAAGCTCGGAAGTTTCGATCCATGATCTCAAAGAGGAGTTGAAGGAACCTAAACTCGAGCTGGAAAAGTCAGAAGCTGATGTCGCAAGTGAAGAATCATCACCAGATATGAAGAACATACAGGAGGAAGCACAAACTCTGCAAATTGCCCAGACACAGATTGCAACAAGAAACTGTGGACTATTAGTCCCTCAAAACACTGGAATAATCTCATCAGTAGGTAACATGGACTCCCCCTCTAGCCTTTCCTTGGAATTCAAACTCAACATACACTTTGGCAATGCAAAGGAAACAGCTTCTTCTCCACCACCTTCAACAGAGAGAACCGAACCAGTGAAACAGACAGACGTGGCCGACGTGGGGGTTCAAGCAGGCGCAACCAAAGAGGAAAGACATCCAGCACAATGTGCAGAGAAACATGCAGAAATGGCCGACGTGGGGACTCAAGTTGCGGAATCTATGGAGGAAATCAATGCGACACAATGTGCAGAGAAAGAGATAAAGACCTACGTGGCCGACGTGGGGATTCAAGTCGTGGAACCCAAAGCGGAAACCAATCCAGCACAACCGGTAGAGAGACTTAAACTGGCCGACTTGGCCGAGGTGGGTAATCAAGTTGTGGAGCCCAAAAACGAGATGATTTTAGCACAGTCCTCAGAGAGACAAGAGCAAATGGAGTTAATCGAGGCGGCAGTTCAACACAGAGAAATCCCAGAACTAGAAAACGTAGATGCAATTGAAAGACCGGTGATTACGAATCAACCTGTTGTTCTGAACACTAACATGCAGACGGTGGAAACAGTGGAACCAGCAGAGCAAGTCAAGTCATCAGAGAGACTACTGCCAAATGTCCAAGTGAAAGCAACCATCCAAACAGTGAAGCAAAAAGAGACAGTGGTCTTGAATAAACCACAACTCTCCGAGTGTCCCAGCCAAGACGCAAAACCAGAGCAGCCTCCTGAACAAGTGGAAGAGGAAACTGAGCAGGATGTGTGGATGGATGCGGAGGAGGACCTTTGCAACCAGGAGAAAATGGAGAAGTTCCACCATGCGGCGGAGGAGGAATCTCCAGTCATCCAGACAGAACGTGTGCGGGCGGAGGAAACAGTGGAACCTGGAGAACTACTTGAGTTTGAAATGGCTACTTCCAGTGTTGAAGAAGTAGGAAGTAAAGGAGAAATGCTGGCGAAAGAAGGAAAGTGTGACATTGAGAGTGAGGGAGAAGATTTTGCTGTTGCACACGAGGATCCAGATATGACTGCCACAACTCTGACAGAGTGGGATTAAGTCCGTGACAATGACTGGTAAGACTTTTCAGCCTCATCCAAGCCATTGACCTGCTCTTACAATGACATCCTGCTCCATGTTCACTGGAATAACAACACTGATGTTTACATTTGTCTTTTTACAGGTTGGACAAACCAGAGAAGAACCGATGAGTAGAGACGAAAACTACTACATGAGAGAATTCTATGATATTCACTGTTGGAGCTGGATTCGTGATATTATTTCATTTAGGGCGCAAACTAACAACTATTTTGATCATCCTTTAATCTTTGTTTTTGTTTTTCATTTAATCAGATAAAACAAGAGCTACATTTAATAATTTCCTGGCAGTTGAAAAACAAGATGTTTTATTGGACAATGCCCTTTAACAGAACTTTACCAAGGAACTTCCCATGGTATGGTGCAGCGCTTTTAAACAGACCTGATGAATCGATTTTTCAATATCAATCAATATAATGGATTAAACTATTTAGTCTTGCAGCCTGAATTAAATTTTATATTTATACAGTCAACTGGAAGATGCTTTTGTCCTCAGGGTGCGAGCGGAGCCATTCCTATCTACTACATCCACCACGCAGTGCTTCCATGTAGAAACAGTGATTACAATGTAGTGCAGTGAACACCACTCATTACTGTTTCTGAATATTAAGTATACATCTCTCAGAATACTGCAGTATTTTTTAAAAGTAACAACCAGTCCATTCACTTCTATGAACCTTTGCTCAACATCATATGTAATCACAAAGTCAGTACATGTAGATACTACTCATATTTCACTATGTATCGGTTTATGTTAAACAACAGTTTGATTATTCGCTCAATTTACTTTAATGAATCATTCCTGATCTATGCAAGTACAAATAATTAGCAGCATATTGCAGATATATATTTGTATATCTGTACATTAACTTGTACATAATTCCCATTTCAATGCTTAATACAAGCCGCACTGTGCTCATTCAGAACTGAGCATGATGGGGGCATGGAACATATTTGCTTTTTTCATGATCATTTACACAATATATGTTTGCTTTAAATTTGAAATTAATCCAGACAGATTAATAATGGATATTAGGTATAAGTATAATCAGCATAGCCTTAAACAATAATGGCAGCTTTAGATGATGTGTGTGGTGTGAGAGACGACAGGAAGTAATGACAGGATGTTGTTTTTTAGGATGTGTTGAGTGTTCGCTGGCGGCCAAATCCAGAATATAGACATATATATATATATATTTACTGTGTTAATATATTTACTGCTGTTTTATCAATAAAGCAATATTTGAATTAATTCATTTGTTTTCATTTAAAAAAAACAACTTTGAATTGCACATTTGTCCAGTTGTCCTCGCACTACCGAACGAGTTGACATTGAAACATGAATGAAAACATTGAAAACATAAACTCTTTATTACATTCATTTTAACACAACGCTCAAAGGCTATAGTTTGAGATTTGACATGGTTGATTTATATTCCATTGTTTCTTTTTTTACTTACACATGACGAGGTCAGTCTTTATTGTTTGTAGAAATGATTATAATGTACGACGTGTTGTAGAGTACAACCCGTCATACACTCAGACTTCAGAGTTTCAGCTTCCTCTAGGAAACATTGACACGTTACCTCTGTGGAGTTCAGCTTTCTTTCTCTCTGAGGAGCCTCAGGTGCATTTGTAGATTCTTTGCAGGAGCCGATCAGAAGATCATTTTTGCAAGTTCAAACATCACCTATGAGGAAAAGACCACAGATAAAAAAAAATGACTGTAATTAAACAGGTTGAACAGGTGAAGCATTCTCTGCCTCCAATCTGATCACAAGTTAAAGGTATAATCTGCAGGGATTGAGGGTTGGTGTTTTCAATCAGACCAGTGTAATGTCCTTCCTTGGCTGACAACACCGGTGGGACGACCGAGGGTGGTTCAAAAAGTTCTCGGCCTGACACAAAAACGAGGGGCGTAGCTGCCATTTTGGAGCATGTCTGAATAGTATCTAAAAGTGTGTAAACACACCATCACACACCTACTCTGGCTCATTACACATCCCGGACAGCGCACTTGAGATACTTGTCAACACATTGTTGTCATTGGAAAATATTGCAATACCATGCCTTTAAAAACAATCAAATAAAGACAAAGCAGGAGACAGTGTATATGGTTCACCTCTATAGTGATGAGGATGACGATCATCCACTCCAACCTCAGGCTGTGCTTCTCACTCAGGTGGCTCCTCATGAGGTCCGTCAGCTGTGTGCAGTGCTCCAGCTTCTCATTCACAACCTGAGGCCACCACAGTACATGCTTCAAACACAGACCACACGTGTGTGTGTGTGTGTGTGTATGATAACATGTGGAGTGTTACCCACGTTGACCCTGCGGTTGATGCTGAGGAACAAACAGGTCTTTTCGTAGAGTTTCTCCAGGTTTTCTCGGTCCCAGTAGAAATCAGGTGTCATCAGCAGGTCGGACCTCAGGTTGATACAGTGTCTGTTAAAGAGGATGTGGATGTGGTAAAGATTAGAGGGCGAGCTGAGTCATCTCGTATTTTAGTTATTAGAAGTTGATGAAGTTAATATTTGGATAAGAAATCATTTCAATTAAAAATCAAACTCCTATGCAAGGCTTTTCTTATGAGTATTATTTTCATTATTATTATTTTTGTGCTTATATGACACTTTCAACATCATTGAACAAATTAAAAATAATAATAATGTATACAATTAGCTCCTTTTTAGGTTAGCTCCCAATAAAAAGATAAGAATCACTTTAATATTTCACTCAGTTGGTGATTGTTGAAACAAAGTGCTGACACAGGCAATCAGCAAAATGACCACAGAGCTTTGTACAAATCAATAAAAAAAATAAAAAAAATTAAATGCTTAACAAAATAACCCCCCGAAAAGGAGTGGGGTGACACCACTTTGGCAGTAGCAGCAACTGTAGATCACGATAACAAAATATTTATCCTACGGATTAAATCTGTACTTAAATAGATTTGAGAACTAAAAACAAAAGGCTTCAGTTTCCAATTCTCTCCAATTAGATGATGGTTGAATTACCTTAAAGCGAACAGCTCTCCTATTTTCTGCATGACCTCGGCAGAGGACAACTTCACTCTTTTGCCAGATTTCAGCATCTGAGGGGAAATGAACATAAGGACATCAGGAAATGGAAGCTCTGGTGTTTTCAGATACCAGTATAAACCTCCCAAACTGGAAAACAACAAACCATTACACATTATTAATTATTCATTATGAGTGAGTGTCCACTCTACCTCTGGAATAGACTGAATCGACTCGACAAAGTCGTCCAACGCCACCTCCCATATCGCCAGCTTCACTTGAGGAGAGAGGGGAAGAGAAGAGGTGAGTGAAAGATAAACAACAACAACAGCACACCTCCATGACTCAGGGTTGACACGTGAATCCTCACCTGACAAACACAAGGCGTTTGAAAAAGCAAATTTCTCCAGAACGGCATCGTATTGATCGATGTCATAACTCAGGATGAAGTTGCCTCGTTCAAGCTTTGTGTTTCCTCTGCAGGAGAGAAGATTTGTTTTAACGACACCAGGAGGTAAACATAGAAATGACAGAAGGACTGGAGCACAACTCACTCTCTGATTCTGTAGTTGATCTCTTCGTTTTCCCAGTGGACCAACGCCACTTCATACGGCTGGATCTCGTGACGCTCTAGTATTCTCAGCACCGACTTCATCTGGGGAGAAAGAGTCAAAGATGGTCACTGTTGTAGAGAAACTAAGAAATGATAATGAATGAATCTCTATTTGACATAGTTACATTTACCGTTTTCTCTTCAACGTTCCAGAAAACTACCGAGCCTTCCCTGCAAGTTCAGATCAGGAGATTCAGTCCATAATATGCAAAAGTTATACTGCGCCAAGAATATTGTTTTCCGATGCAGACGACGTATTTGATACTTAATTAAACTTGCAATACTTTTACTTTAATCTTGCTCATTTTTATTACTAATAAAATATATATATCCTTTTACATATAAGATATTTAAATAGCACTGCATATAAAGCAACCTTTGAATATTTTTCACTTTATCTATATTCAAAACAAATCACTTGGAAGATTTGTCATTTCCACCTGAAGAAGAATATGAAAGCGTTGTCGTCCGGTTTCATCGCCATATCGGTGCTGATCAACAGCACATTGGAAGCATCTGAAACAAAAAAAACAATTAAAATGTTGATCCTTTAGATGAAAGCAGTTCAAATGTGATTCCTGATCAGTGAGTGAGTCGTACCTCTCGGTAAATCCACCTCATTGAAGCCGTGGCTGATCAAGTCGTGGCAAAGTGTGGGTAAGTGATACTGATCTGCTGTCGCATAAGCGATACACAGCATCATGTCCTGGAGAAGAAGCATAGGGGTGGATTCATCTCTGAAGCTGAAATATATCATGTCATCAACAAATAAAACCATCGGTCAGGTATCCGAAGACTTTCTGAATCACCTGGTCGTCGCTCAGAGGCTGGTTGGCTCTGGACGGTTGTTTCGTCCGTGGTCCTTTGGGAATTCGCTTCCCGGGAACCGTCACTGGTTTTAAAGTCGTTTTCAGCATCGACTTAACGAGGTCTGGAGAATAAAAACGACGCTGCCCACTTCTGCGTTCAGTCGGCATCCCAGAGTCCACGAGGAGAGAACCATTTAATGCACCTAAAGGTGGCAGGACGTGTCTTCTGTGTGTCTGCTGCTGGTGAAATGTGTTGGAATAAAAAGTCCTGGGTGTGGATCTGGACTGGTGGACCTGGGCAGACTGGTACGGACCAGCTGAGGCACACATGCAGAGGGGGTTCCTCAGGGCAGGTCCATGTCCGGCCAGTCTGCACCACAACTTCTGGAGCAGCATCGTCTCCTATATGAAATGTGCGGCCGACCTGCAACACAGACACCAGTCAGTGGTGGATACTTACAGGTGTATCTGTGCATTGGTAACATCAGTAGATACATGAGCCTCATCAGCACGTTTGGCCATTCATGGCTACTGTAGAAACATGGCAGCCTCCGCGGATGACCTGCTCTAATGAAGGCATAAATGACTAAATCCAAAACAACCAGGATATTAACATTTCTTTTTTTTTTTTTACATGAAGGTAAAAATGATGATGAATATTATATTAATTTCTCCATTAGTAGATCCCTTAATTCTACACATTATACCTTTAAAAAGCAACTGGGTAACAGACCCTTTGTGGATGATGCAATAACTACATCAGGTTATGCTCAAACGTAACACTGACAATGATAATATTAATATTCTAAATATAGAGTAGATATTTACATCTAATATCTAATATAAGAGGTATTGACGCAGTACAGAGACAAAACTAGGAAGCACAACAAACCGGTCTGACCTTGACTTGAACGACTGTAACGGTTATCATTCAAACACACTGGATTTACAGGGCGAACTACAAACGATGCACAAACACAGGGAATCAACATGAGCTAACTGCTCAGTGTGTGAGCTAACAGGAGTCCCACACAGCCAGTTAGCCGTTAGCTGTTAGCTTACCTGCAGTATAACAGCTGCGTATCACAACCACAGCATGACGGAGTTAAACGGACGTATCGTGGAGAGGAAACGGCTGTGCTTCTATCTGCTGTGATAAAGATATGGAATTAGTTTCTAATTATTTGGACATGTGAGGCTGAAGGGAGGCGTGTCTGGTCCGGTGTAAATAAAGTTTTTAGTAGGCGCTTGTTTCCGCTTTGACGTAACGAGATGGAGCAGTACTGCCCTGTGCATTGACTGCCAGGCCAGAAAGCGTTCTCATAAAACTGGGATTATTGTAAATTAATTTCACTATCTTCGAGAGACAGTAGCAGAAACAGTGAATGCCAAATCATTAACGAACAGGAAAAAATGTATCGATCTACATTTGTATGTATAACATGATATACATAGCAAAACTAGGCGTAATCAAAGTGTGGCGGAAGCTATGGTTGACGACAGGGATGGCTGCCTGCAAGTCTAAAATCTGGGCTAAATATAAAACTCTACTTTTTGACCTTCAGGCACGTTTTTCATGTTTTATTTTGATTTGATTTTCTTTATGTTATTCCAAATATATTCTCAAAGCATTATGACATTTTGTCAACCACACAGTCTTTCAAATTTTGATCTACAGGAATATTTCTTTGACATAAAATCCATCAAGACTTTACATGGGGGGTCTTCGATGATAGCACCCCCTCTGGTGGAATGTGGTATAGTTTGTGTTTGGTGTTGCCAAGAGACTTCTGAGACAGACACAACAGTCTGTCCACTTCACCTGCAACACATCGAACTTTTGAAGAGATGGAAAATTCTGATGAGGTATGTTCTATTAAATATCAAATCAATCAAAAATCCCTCTGTGATCCTTTCACTGTCATTAACACTGTCTGAAATCCCTGTAATAACTCTGTGATGTCACTCATTCTGAGGTGGGACAGGGTCATGAGAGGGAGCGGCTGAAGATGAGAGTTGCAGTGCTGGAGGAGAGTGTCAGGTCCTCGGAGGTGGAGTGCAGAGCCAGCAGAGAGACGGTGCTGAGGCTGGTGGAAGAACTGGACCGGGAGAGGAAGAAGGCCTCCAGCAGTGCAGCCGCTCTCGACTCACTCAAAGTGGTACTGAAATAGAACTTAGACTTCTATTCATTGAATTATGTGCCATGAGCAATTCATGGTTAAAACCCCAACCAGAGGCCAACGCTGTAATTACTTATATACATTTACCATAATGTTTACCATAATTGTTTTAACGGTTTTATTTTTTCAATTGAATTAAACTCTTATTCTTTTAAATATTTGATTTTTACATTTTTAAAGTTATCAATATATGTTCATTTGTGTACAACTGATCTAGAATATAATGATAATAATGTGGCGACCCATAACAATAATGATAAGAACTCATTTTATATTTTTCTAAGTTGTAATATTAAAATGTGCAATAAAAAACAAACAAAAAACAAAATGAGAACATTACTTTTTTCATTACTAGTGAAATTTATATTTCATTATTTTTAACAGATGAGCCAAATATGGCCATTTACTCCAGGACATGAGGTATTTGACAGTGGGGTGTGTACTGTGTTTTCCAGGAGCTGGATGGCCTGTCGGTGGGGAGGAGGAGTGTAGAGCTGGATAAGGAAACCCTGACGGAGAGACTGGAGGCCAGCAAGAGAGTGATCGAGGCCGCAAAGCGAGAGTCGAAGTGTCTGCAGACGCAGGTGGAGGAGCTGGAGACACAACTCCGGTCAGCTGAGGACAAACAGCAGACGTTCCTGAGGAGAGTGGCGGGTCTCCTGCAGCGGGGGAGGACGGAGAGCACGGCCCTGACCACAGAGCAGGAGGTTCTACAGAAGGTGGAGGAGGTGAGGAGACGGTGTGGCACACCGCTACGCATGGTGAAGAGGAGAGCTGTTAATCGCGACATGATGTTGTGCAGGTGATGTCGGAGACAGAGGCCCGGCTGAGTCGGACCTCGGGGGAGCTGCAGGAGCAGACGCAGCTCCGCCACAGTGCACTGCAGAGGGCGCAGCTGGCAGAGCAGCAGGTGCAGGACCTGAGGGAGAGACTGCAGGGGGCGGAGACCAAGCTGCTGACTGCAGACATGCACCACGACAGACTGCAGCACAGCAAGCAGCATGTGAGCGGAGCGGAGGCTTTGGAAAGTCACACAGTGTATGTCCGGGGTGACTGAGTTTTTCCCTTTGTTTGTCAGTATGAGGAGTTCCTGCAGCAGCTGTCAGAGACCCTGATGGTCGACGGCATGGATCTGGACCTGGATCTGGGCCTCGGCATGAGGCTGAAGCTCATCCAGTCCCGTGCGGAGCAGCTGGCCAAAAAGGAAGGGGGCGCTTTGGCCGAGAGCAAAAGCCTGACGTACACTTTGCAACGAAAGGTACCGACACGAACGCTGTGACCCGTCATTGTGATGAGCGGTCAGTGAAACTCTCCCGTCCCCCGACACCAGTTGAAGACCCAGAGGGACCAGCTGGAGAGCAAAGGCCTCCACATCCAGCTCCTGAGGAGGAAGGTGTCGGAGCTGGAGGAGGAAAAGCGGAGGAGTGGCTCGGCCCTGGCCGTGGAGCGAGGCAACATTCACCTGGAGAACAGGAGGCTGCAGAAGAAGCTGGAATGTCTGCAGGGAGAGCTGAGGGCCCTGAGGCAGAGCAACGCCCATCTCAAGGGCCAAGTGTCCCACAATAATGAGCTCAAGGTAGAGGGGACCAGGCTGCGGCCCCAGAGTCGAGCCACAGGCGTTTCCACCTCATAGTGTTTCATCTGTGCAGCAGCCATGTAAAGCAAATGTCATGTCCTTTGAATTAAAAAGTTGTCTTCTTCAAACACCTCTGTCTGACAAGTTGAAAGTGTTGGAACAGAGTGAGGCCATGCAGGAGCAGAGGAGAAGGCTGGACAGGCTGCAGGAGGTCAAGGCCAAGGCGGAGAAGAAGCTGAGCTCAGCCAACTCTGACCTCCAGAGCCGAGAGCAGAAGAGCCGAGAGGACGAGGAGGAGCTGCACAGCCTCAGACAGAGCCTGACTCAGCTGACCCACCGGGAGAGGGAGGTGAGGGATTCAACATGATCCATGGAAAATATTGACAGAATATTAATATCTACATTCCCATTGGTTCAGATTGAATAGAGAGGAGTCACCCTTGTGTTTTTAATGAGCGTATAATCACCTAAATGTACAAATTATTGTTTTCATTGTCCTAGAACGAGTGGCAGGTCCTCACTATGGAGGCTGCCATGTTTTTACAGTAGCCCAGAATGGACAAAATAAACAGCTTTTCTGCAACATGCATAGAATTAAACACTTTGGTAATCGAGGGGAATATATACGGTATAAAAATATCTGTGTAATTCATTTTCTATTCAATTCCAAACAATAGAAATTGAAATCATTTCACTGTATCTGTCACAATGCATGTTTAAAAATAGTTGTATTACAACATATTTCTAGTGGAGTCATTGTAATAAAAAAAACTATGTATACCGACTCATGTAAAAGTAAATATAATAATTATATTAAACCGTGTTTACGTTTCTCTGTCCATGTTTCAGTTGTTGGATTTCCGTATGGTGGTTTCCCAGATGCTGGGTTTGGATGCGATGGCCCCGCCCCTCCCTAATCAAGAAGTCATCAAATTACTGGAGAGCGTCCTTCACACTCATCATCACCATCACCACCTTCATCACCTGGTCAACATGCCCCGGCTGCACTGTCCTACTCACCACAGGCCTCATGTCTGCCAGATCCAGGATCTTCCACATGGCTCCTCCCCTTTAGATGTCTCTACTTCCAGGTTCTCTGCTCATCCCGAGGATGTAGTTTCCCCTTAAAGAAACCTCTCAAAACATAACCATCAAATCAAACCACACTTAACATGTTGTCAAAATGTAAACAGACCTTATACAGTATGAGATTTTATCAAAGAAATGATCTTTACCGATCTGTGTTTTCAATAAAAAGTCCACATGCATGAAATAAACTGAATAAAGAGGCAAATATCAAAATAAGGATTTGGCATTCTTTGTTTTTCATGGTCGCATATACATTTGTTTCTCATAGTCATTTTCCACCATTATATACATGTTAAATAGCTGTTATACATTTGATACGGAACCGACGGTCATACAAAATATACAGTGGATCTATGTGTCATAATTCTCCATCTTTAAGTCGTATTTTGTGTCTTTAAAAAATAAAAACGGTCAAATGTATAAAGACTATGGTTAAGTGTCATGTCTGATATTAAAACACACGTCTTGGCTTTTAAAGGAATCTCATATCATTGAAAACCAAAGTGAAAGTGTTGTACCACAGACACGAGAATGACAGATGAGGGTAAATAATAAAAATCAGAACTGCATGCCGACGAGTAAAAAAATAATTGCCATGAAAGATATAATCAATGTTATCATCGTCATTATATTATTCTTTACAAACTTTTCACTTACGAGCAAATTCACAGGCTATTTTTCCAGCGATTAAACTTTGGTGCTATCCACTGACGTTAGAGAGATACAGTGTGTTCTCGTCACTGACCACCACACCCACTGTTCCCCCTGCGCCACACACACACAGGATGATGACAAGATGCTTGACCCTATGTGCTCTACACAAAGACAGTGACCGTGGAGGTCAGTTGCTCCTCTACAGTCAAGATGATTAGTAGTCCTTGCTCCTCATGTGACCCTCACACTCCCCCACCCCCCACCCCCAACACCCCTCAGACTGGGGGTGGTCCGTTGGTGTAGCTGAGCATCGGGTAGAAGGAGTGGGCGAAGTTGTTGGACTGGGCGCAGTAGTCCTCCTCAGACATGGGCAGCAGGAAGGCCAGGACCACCAGCAACAGCAGGAGGAGCTGGAAGGGCAGCGCCACCCAGAGGACGCGCCACAGCAATGGTGACCTGCGAAGCGCCGGCGTCGCCACATCAGAAGGGGAGGAAGCGGATCCAGCGGCGCGAGACCTGTTCACACACACACGGGCGTTCACAAGGCGGCAGAGAGTGGAGGTCAGACACACACTTTGGAAATGTGGGAATATTATAGACTCTGGTATAATCCCATTGGGAAGGCAATTTTAAAGGGGACCTACTATACTTTTTTTCTTAATCTCAGAGTTAAAAGGTGCAGTGCGTACGATTTCCTTTTTGACACTGCTA
>JAFBJT010018041.1:13808-26594 GCA_016785325.1 Chascanopsetta lugubris | reverse complement strand
CTGGGCTGCTGTGTATGTCATCAAAACACTGGCAGCATCCTCATTTTTAGAGAGAGCTCACAACTATTAGTTTCCTGCAAGTTTCCCCGTGGGGACTCGATTCTTTGAAGACTGAACTAATAACTGAAAGCCGCTCCTCTCCCCTCCGCTCCCCTCCCCTCCTATCCTCTCCCCTCCCCTCCCCTCCCCTCCTCGCCTCGCTCACGCTGCTGCTCTTTTTCTCCCTGCCTCTCCTAAGCGATGCTCCACCTCAGCTCCGAGCCAAAAATAGATAAATGAGTATACCTCTCTGCAAACAAGAGCCCCCCCCACCCACCCACCCAGCCCTTTCAGTACACATTAGCATATAATGCGCTCTATAATTATTGCCTCATTTCTATTATTCATTATAGCCTTTATCATCTTTTCTTTTCATGAATACACATTTCTCAGTAGTATCTCCGTTTGATGAATCTATAGCAATAATTGCATGTATATTATTGTTTCTGCCTCACGACTCCCAGTTGCTCCATATGCACACATGCACGGTGCCGCAGACAATTATAAAGCCAACATGCAATTGTGGGATTATATAGATTTAGTGGTTTCCTTTAAATCATGTGACCGTTGACGGCCACATGAAAACACATAAGCCTCCGTGCATGTGGAGAAGCAGTAATTATGCCACAAAGGATCCAATCATTCTGAAAATGGAGTTTTAAAATCTTGTGGCTTCAATCTATTTTTGATCTGTAATTCACAGAGAACAAGATGAGCAGGGTCTGAGCCAATAAAGATGAGACACCAGGACCAGCGCTGTCCTGTGAATCCTCAACATGGCGGTTTTGAACGTGTTGTGCAGATGGTTAAAAGGCTGCAAACACCTGCTGCTGCAGCACATTGAACAGCACCTCCCCTGTGCAGAACATGCTGCCAGACCATTCAGGCTTCAGGAGGATGCAAATGTATGAACATTCCTATATTAATGGAAGGGAGATTCAGATTTTTTATTTTATTTCCAAGGAAACTTAATTAGTTAACTTAATTTAATTTTTAACTTAACTTAATTAACTTAATTAGTGGCAGAAGAAGTTAGAAGTTTTATTCATTCAAAAAAAAGACGAAATGTTATGGGGCATGTTTGCAAAACAACTCAATTTGACTTAGAAGTTTGAACTTGCTGCTGCTGAGGCAGCTGCTTCAGTCGAACTACACATCGAGAAGCTCAAATTAAATTATGAATGTTAAGATATGAGCACTTCACCCAATGAAGTCATTGGTAGTGATTGACACGGTCGTTATCCTGTCTGGCACCTTATACAATAATGATAATAATAATAATAGTACTAATAATGATGATGATGATGATTGATAATAATAATAATAATAATAATAATAACAATAATTATAATACTCATTGTCATAATAATACATTCATTATAATGACGTAAACATTCAATAATAATGATAATAATAATGCTAACAATGATGATATGCAGCCAATTTGATTAATAAATAACCTATTTCTGTACTTTCAATATTAACTTTTCATAACCCTTGGCAAACATTTACTTTACAGATCGTAAACCGATGTTAAACTTTGATGACATACAACTCAAAATAAAGAGGTGGATCAAAGCAGGTTGGGAAGTCGATCCATTTCATCTTTAAAAGCACCTTTCAAAAACCAGAGTAACTCAGTGTCACAGAGAACAAAGCATCTATAGGTGATATCACGCTCTTCGGCAGTGTTGCTTGTGTTATCAGAGCTCGGAGCAGGTGTCTCCTCTCTCTCCCACTTATCTTCCGAACGCCTGAGCAGAACGCGCTTCTGCTTTCCCCCCACTCGCAACTTTATACACCTCCTCCTCCTTGACGCAGCCTGAATTACTTTCATTTTCTTGATCAAAATCCTGCCAGACTTTGTTTTACGAGACGTCATCTTCCCCCGGGATTTAGTGCGCAACACCGAGAGCAGAGAGAGGAGACCATCAACAGCAGCCTCTGCTGCAAAACATCCCAAAATGCTAAAGTCAGCCCGCGTGCATGGTACGATATTCATCGAGCAACTTGTATTTCTGCTGCCAAACAGTGAGACTACAAACCAAACTCTGAAACTGTGAAGGTGTGTGAATTGGATTAAAAGTCATTCGATGTTTGATGGCGGTACTTTCGGTGTCTGTTACAGGGAGAATTGATCATTGGATCTCCAGCTGTTTAGTCGCCTCACTCACTGTTTCCCACCGAGTCGATACAGTAGATGTCGTCAGTCCGCGCAGTGAGCAGAGCTTTATTAAGTACCTCCTTTTGTAAGATCCTGCACATGCATTCTTTTTATTTCTCATTTTTAAAAGCTTCGGGCACGAGCTATCGTGCATGTTTTTATTTTCTTTAAAGTATCGCCTTCTATAAATTCATTGTTTGCTTTCCATGACTGTAGATTGATTGGCGGGGAGGCCTAATCTGCTGTGTCTTTATGGTCCTCAGCTTTAATGACACTCCCAGAGGGCTTGTTAGGGTGGAGTCAGTCCTTCAGTATAGTTGTGCCCATTAGTTGAAGAAAACGGAGACTCTAACAACCATCTAAATGCTCCACGTTCTGATGTGTCCATTGGAAATCAGTAGCCTAAACGCTCCATGTGATGCACCTGTAAAGTTAAGTTACTTCCCGGCGGAATGGGGCCGTCACGGAGACTCCACCCACAGACGCTAATTACTGAAATCATCTGGTACAACATTAGGCTGGAATTTAACCTGAGGTAGTTGTGTGTGTGTGTGTGTGTGTGTGTGTGTGTGTGTGTGTGTGTCTGCGAGTGCCGCGTCAACACCTGCTTCAAGGAAGTGTGGACGGGAGCCAAAGCACGACACAGCATCTTTGAGCGTGAGCTTTGTTGTGCTTTAATTACACCTGTCATGTGCCCTCCACCTGTTGTTCTTCATTGATACACCATCCTTTGTCCTTTTTACATTTTTAATACATTTTCACACTTTTCACTAGACGTAGCTCTCGCTTACATGGGTGAAGTTGTATTCATTTAAAGTTGTGTTTGCCAGTGAAGACTCAAAAGCATCAAGGTTAAAGACGAATTATGGCTAATCAAGCTCATTAGGCTGTTTATTCATTTTAATTGAAAACCTCTCAGCATGGCTTGGAATAAAACGATACTAGTAAAAAAAAAAATCTCATATTCTCTATCGTATACCAGTGTAAATGTTACTTAAACAGAAGACAGCCATTCATGTCCTTTATCTATTATTTACTCTGAGAATCTTTGCTTGGATATGTATTGTGTCAAATCTTTGCCATTAGAAAACGCCGTGTTACTGGAAAACCCTTGAGACTTGAGCTACAACAACACACACAGAGTCACTGACAAGGAACCCGAGGATCAGTCTCTCTGCCTGTTCGCCATTCAAGTCGTTCACACAAGACAAATCAAACTCTTGCACTCATGCTGTCCCCGTTGGGAAAACTTCCAACACAAATCGATACTTCCCCTTGGAGAGGCTCAGCACATATACGTACCATGCAACAGTTTGATTCAGAGTCTGCAGAGACGCTCTCTCTCTCTCTCTCTCTCTCTCTCTCTCTCTCTCTCTCTCTCTCTCTCTCTCTCACTTCTCTGGCACAGGGATCGACGAGGTTTCTCCCTCAGTGTCTCAAATCACACGCATGAAGGCGGAGGTTAATAACACACACGCCGACTGAGTGGACACATGCTGCCGTCTCCGTTCACCGACGTCTGTCACGGTGTCTGCTGAGAAAAAAACAAAACAAACTTTTATTCAGATTGAGTAGGCAAGATCATGTGGAATTTGATTGTTGGGTGTAGCACAGTGGGAGAGCATGCGTTGTGATGGCATGAGGTTGCGGGTTCAATTCCCAGTCTCTCCATCCATGTATGGTGCTTCGGATGAAAGAGTCTGAATGAAGTACCAGGAGCATTTTCCAAAGTAATAAGGATAATAATTTGTTTCCATAGAATAGGGCGACTCGCCTCAACCATTAGGAATGTGTAGCACCCACCTGGGTGCTGCATGGCAGCCATTTTGTGCCAGAACGATCACCACACAAAAAGTTAGAGGTGGAATTTGACAGTGACCACATCGAACCTTTACAACTTATCCCCCTTGTCAGTTGATTGGTTGATTAGGAGACTGTTAACCATTAAACCACTGTCCATGACACTTATTGGAAACGTAGGTTGGACGTATGTTTGGAACAGACTGTGACTGTGAGCTAACCAGCTCCTTCAAGCTTACATTGGATAGACTTTCTAACCAGTAGGTTGTTTGGTCTACCTCATTATCGAATCACAAACAGGCTTTTGTGTCTTTAATTCTATATTATTCATTTATTCAATCACTAAGTCACTTATAAAACAGAAGCGGTATATCAGTTTTATGTATAAGCATTGTGTCTTCTCAAGAGAAGGGAGAGCGGCTTCTGTACACATCTTGGCACAGCTCGTACTTTGCACCCATGAGAGGATGCTGCAGTCAGTCCAAGTGTTCTCTTGCAGATAATCTGTCTTTTCAGCTCGGTCCAATAACCAAAGTGTTTTGTGACCACAGCCGTGACTGAACCACCGGTGATGAAGCAGTCGACAGAGTCTTGAAACTCGGGAGCCGAATTCCATTTTTGATCCAACCCGGATTCGTCCGTTTCCGTGGAGCTGTGCTCTGAAGTGTCAGTGTGCCGTAATCAGATGAGTCTCCTTTTAGTGCAAATATAGATGAGGTCATATTCTACCCACTTTAATTCCATTTACAAAATTGTGGACCACCATACCCACTAATCAAGACAAATCAAAACATTGAGATGTCCTTTCCGATATGATTTTGGAAATGTATACAGTGCAATTAGACCTCAGATCATTGGGTCTAAATGGACATCTGCATCATGTAGACTCCTCCCATCTTCGAATAGCAGCTTGATTTACCTGCTCCATGTTATGCAAAACACCTTTGACTAGTAATGTTCCTCCGACAAGGAGAAACCCTTTTTATGTTGTCATCATGGCTTGTTTGCAGAGGTGTTGACCTTCAACCACCGACGGTAGTTGAATGCATGATAATGTCACCTGCAGAGAAACAACGTGACGGAATGTAAATGTCACCGAGCTAAAGACAATCCGGCTCTCGTCGGGAAATTGATCAAACAAGAGCAGTGGTGACACTGTGGGTGTTTGTCAACGGGATATACAGAATGTATTTATTGCGCCTCCATCCTTTGCTGAGTCACCTGATGGATTCAGGTTTTTTGAGGTAAACTTTCAAATGTTCCCCGGACCCGTCTCTTGGATCTCTCTTCTCGGTTTCAAGACTTTATCCACATATCAGTTTACGAGTGGCTGTGAGGAAAATGACCAGTCACCTCCCAACCGCATCTTGGAGCATCTGCTCGACTGGAATAGACTTAGAAACAGGCCCCAGTTTAATGTTGTGGCTTTACTTTATACGGTTTCCCCCATTAGGTGTTGAGGGAATGCATCTGTTCACTCAATGCAGTTGAATGGCCTGAAGGACCCTGTAATATTCGTTCGGTGCTGTTGCTTTTTTCTACGCAACGTGTGGTCTGCTCGGATCACACGTGGCTGGAGTGACGATGGAAGTCTAGCAAAGTGAGAATTGCGTGAAAAAAGTCTGTGAACTGTAAAATAGCCAACAGTGACTTCGTCACGTGACTCCAGCCTGAGGCCAGCAGGTGTGAATTTCTAATAAGATGAGTTTAAACCCTCCGCCAGTCAGTGTGACCCTTATCAGAGTGGGAGCGCAGGGTGAATATCCCCTCTGTTAGCAGTCCTTAATGCAGAATGATACCGTAATGACCCTTACACAGACATCAATCTCCCTTCAATAGCTTCTGGGGACTATAGCTCGGTAATAAGTCGGAGGGAAATGACCGCCTTCGCTCGCCAATGCTGATTCAGTACATATGCAAGCTGTCAAATGCATCAGCTGAGGTCTTTGATCAAAGCTTAAGAAGGGTTTGATGGAGTTCACGAAAATAAAGAAAGCGGGTCGACGGCAGATTTAGTTAGGTGGGTGTGGCCAATCTGAGCGACATGATTCCAATATGGAACACTCATCGTCTACTCTCATTGGACAATCCATGCCGAGGGATAGCTGATGGTGCTGGAGGCTCCGTGGCAGAACATTAGGTTGTGGGTTCAATTCCCAGCTTCTCCATCCACGTTCAGATGTATGTCACTTTGGATAAATCCCTCTGCAAAAATGAAATTGCATAGTTTAAAAGATGAGATGAAGCTAAAGATTTGAGTAAGCCAGTCCATTGTCTGCCAAGGCTTTAAAGGTGCTGTATGTAGAATCAGAAAAGGTGGAAACTGCTATGTTTCTATGGTAGCCATGTTTGTAAATATGAAACAAATACTGGTTCTCCAGAGGGAGGGGATTGAAGGCTTTAATCCTTTTCTGTCTGGTTGAGCGGTTAGAGGAGTAACCAGAAGGTTGCAGGTTCGATTGAGGCCTTTCCAATCCCATGTGCTTGTATGCCTCCTTGTTTGCCTCCGCGGGATCAGGTGCAATGGTACTTGGGTGGCAGCTGCTACCCTTGCAACCACATATCGCGTAAGCGATGCAGTGCAGTCTCTCCATAGACTCTTCAGAACACTTGGAAAGAGGACATGGGCAATGGTTGCAAGATATATCCTCAACACTCTCTGCCAGTAAATCCTACACACTGAGCCTTTTTGACAATTCAGTCACATTTACTGAAGTTTGCGCAGTAATGATGTAATCATCCGGGAAAACCTGGCATGAATTCAGAGAACGTATCGCAGTTGGAAGTAAAGCAAATGAAATGCAATGTCCTGAATCGTAGCTCTGTTCTACTCAAGCGTTGCAGTTTGGTTTGGTGCTTGGAAACTGCAGCAGTATGAAAAATACAAGGACATTGACACCGAGGCAGCTGAACGCAGTGCAGCCATCATTAACTTTATGATTTACACTCCATTCTCTCCTCCTACATTATGTTAAAATGGCCTCTGCGAGGAAGGGCGGTCACTTTGACTGAAGGGGAGGAATAAGGTCGAGGTTAAGAAGTATTGTTTAATGTTGTACTATAAACTACTCGCCTTTCCAATAGCTTGAGGGGACATGTGGGGGACGGAAGGTGGTGGGTGATTGCCATCGTCACATCACACACTCGCACCAATTATTTGGCTCAATTTCCTTTACTGTCTTTTGAAGAGCTGCTTGTTGAGGAGACAATGATAATATTTGCCTCTTGGTTGACAGTAAAAGCCGCTGCTTTATGTCCCTCTACAGTTTTGGATGACAGCAGCAACAAAAACCTATAATATAAGGCCAAACACCACGATTCAGAGCGTCTGACAACGAAAGCCTGTCATGATCTAATCTGATCTCAGCCTCCGCCTCGCTCCGTTCGCCTCCGTCGACTCCTCCGCTCTCCGATGGCTGCGGTTAAACGCACTGACCCATGGGTGTGAACCATATTTGCTTGTGGCTGATATCTTGTCTACAACATGGAAAGATCTCAAAGGATGGAATTATACTCGTGGAGGTGAATGAGAGGTCAGGGGAAACTTTGGAGGATTATGGAGGGAAGCAACGTCCTCAAAAAACCTAAAGCCTCTCAGTCATTGTGAAATGCATAGATTGTGTTTACAGATGCACGTAGCGCTGGTGACATCACCCATAGGTTTTTACAGTGTTTATGAGGCTCGTAGTGGGCAGGCTGCTCGTCTAGCTCCTCCCACTTTCTGGTTCATCCAAAAATGGGCATAGAGGCGGAGCACAGGTAGAGCTGGGGTGCTGTCACAGCATCTGCAGAATGTGCCAGGTCGGCGCAGGTGTCACTCAAGAGGCCACGCCTCACTTATGAATTCATATTAACATGGGAATCTATGGGGATTGACTCCCTTTTGCAGCCAGCCTCAAGTGGCCACTCTGTGAACTACAAGTTGTTCTACTTCCGTATTGGCTTCACCCTTCAGCCCCAGAGGTTTGTCACCCGATTGTCTTCATCCCCTTTTATATTTATATAAAAGCAGTATATTCAGCAGTGGGCCACTCTACAGAGGCGACCATGTTTTTACGGCAGCCCACAATGGACAAATTTAACAGCTTTTGAGTTTTAATCATAACTGGACGCTACAATAGATGGGTGAGATGAAACATATTCGGCTGCAACATGCAAATTCACCACTATATATCCTTTACCTTTATGTGCCCATCATGGGATATTGGAAGTAACGCATCTACATGAAAGCAAATGAATGAGATGCAGACATTTGGACGTTTGGACACTGATCCGCTGCACGGACCTTTAATGATGCCGCTAAACAACAACAACAAGCTTCTCTCAAAGGAGAAGAATACAAAGTGGGGAAAAATAAAAAGGGACATCTGGCCGAAGGAGCAAAGCAACACAGGAGGAATAAAACAAAGTGGGATGGTTGTGAAGAGCGCTCCAGTGGACGAGCTAATGGCCACGACACAAATGTAACGTCATAAACAACACTTGGGCTCATCCCTAACAAATGGTCCGCACAGAATCACTGCACTGAACCTGATGTGGTTACAATATGTAAGTGGTGCAAATAAACGTCTATATGTTCTTCTGCCCTCAAGGGGAACTATTTACAATTCTGCAGCACGAAATCCATCCAATCACATCGTCTCCACCATCAGAGCCATATCAGTGATTTGCTGTCATGACATGTATGACACTTCATTTCATTCCTTTGGGTTTAGATGAGCTGGGGACAAAATGTAAAAACCAAAAAAATCATTTAATGGCCGATGTTTATCATCCCTTCCCTCCCTCCCTCCATTAGCTCTATAGCACTTATCCAACCACTTATCCCTTTAAGGATGTAGAGTGGCTGGAGCCAACAGCTGTTATTATTCATACATTAATTTTTATTACCTCAGTTTTCACTTGCCCTTTAAAATGTCAGTGTTTTATAAATGGACAAAAAAGAATCTATTATTAGCCAAGATGATGAATTTGGATGTTCAACCTGTGATGTGTCCTCTAGTGTTGACATGAGGCTGCAGGATGTCGGCCATTAGATGGATTGCTATACATTTGTGTCGTACTGGCTGCAGGATTCCTCAGCTGGCAAAGCAGGGAGCGATCACCATGAGTGGTGAAAGGGTTATGTGTTGCACAGCAGCGCTCCGCAACTTCATTTTATGATTTCTTCGTTCATTAAAATTGTTCTCGTTCAAAAACATTTTGTAGCATTTAGTGAAAACAATTCCATCCTAAATGACATTTGCAGCCTCACAGAGTCGACAGAATGCAAGTCACATATGGACAAGGTGGACGCTCTGCATTTAAAGTGTGTTCTCTGTGGAGAACTGTATTTTTTCATGAACTGTTTTAGACTACTTGAAGATTCAGGTCCAGACTAAGAAAACACAAATCGTCCAGTTATCATTGACTGAATTTTTTATTCAGGGATTAGTCTTAGAAAAGTATACAAAACAACATTGCCGAGTCAGCATTTCACCATACCCTACTGACCTCATTTCACGAATTTGACTGTCAGGACTGTCAGAGTTCATAGACGTTTAAATTGACGTTATTCTCAAATATTCAAAGCCCATTTATCATATTATTGTATCTAAAGACTGTCCTCCAATGTCTTGGTGCTACAAAGAATATTAAAACACTGAAAACATTAGCAGAGAAGTGTTAAAGTCCTATTGGACAAACTGCAGACAGGATTCAAACCAAAAGCAATCTAGTACAATATATGGTGTGCATTCATATAACCAGATGTGGAAGTTACTCAGGTGCAAACATGACAGAACTAGCAATGTGGACTTGTATCTCTATATGTTTTTTTATCGCATTATTTGAAAATAATATATCTATCCGTGCACGTAGCCCTGGACATTTTTAGTAGTCTCATCTGTGTCTCTCTCAAGGGCGCTGTAATTTCCTGTCGCTGATCACCTGCCGGAGAACAGACACAATTGGTTCATTTGATGCAAATAGAAGGTGTGAGGAGAGAAAGCGAGAGGGAGAGAGAGGACGAGAGCAGCTCCCCAACTAAAATGATCGAATAATTAATGTAGGCGGCTTATTAAGATTCAGAAAGGATGGGAAAATAATGTGATTGGTATCTCCATAAGAGACAGAATGCTTAGTCATGCCGGGCTACGACCATGTATCTCCGGCACGATCCGCTGTGACTTTGAAGACTCTTTGCTCGCGGTCTTTTCAGGCTGAGCCGAGAGGACATTACAATCCAGGTCACAACACCCAACGCTCCCCTTTCCCCCACCGCTCTGCGTGTCGCTGCTCTGAGTCGCTGCTAACCTGACTAATCAAAGGGGACATGAAAGCGTTTCTCCTGTTTGAACCCGAGCCATTAGCCGCAGTAACCTCAGGGGCCGGGAGCGGCGGAGAGCGGTGCCCTGCGCAGTAACGGGGACTTTCTGTAACTGGAAGTCCGACAGTCGGATAAAGTTTTATACTCGGGTGTCGGCGGATCGCTCAGGGTGGCTTCACTAACAACAATGCGGAGGCTTCTGGGCGTTTGCGGCCCTCCCAGTGCGAGTCGGCACTTTTGGGGAAGAGATCCCTCACCCGTCCCTGCGGTTTGGCAGTTGAAGTGCTGGAACAGGCCACCGGTTCCTGTTGGGATCGAAACATCCGTGTCTGAGGAGTGAAGGAGCCTAGACTTGTTCAAATCACTGGAACAGGCAGCTGTGTGTGTGTGTGTGTGTGTGTGTGTGTGTGTGTGTGTGTGTGTGTGTGTGTGGGAGTGTGGGTGTGTGTGTGTTGGTGGGTTGAGGGGTGTGTCTGTGTAGAGGGAGGGGACAGGATGAGGGACATCTCAAAATGCATCAGCACTACAAGTTTCAAACACTAGGTGGTGTTATGAGCCATATTCAACCCATATATGTTGATTTCTTTTCATAATTTTCCCAATTCAATCAATTCAGATGCAAAAGTCTGCAGTGCCCATTTAAAGGCCCAATGTGTAATTTTTAGTCAAAAGTACTTCCCTCTTTTTATCACTTGATTTTAGATATTGATTCCAAATACACTTTGTTCATTACCTGTTTTAGTTTAAATCATATGTTTCTTTTTCCTATCTATCTATCTATCCATCTATCCATCCATCCATCCATCCATCCATCCATCCATCCATCCATCCATCCAAACATCCATCTATCTATCCAATAGCAGGTCAATGGATGTTGCCATGTTGACCCACCACGTTGCTATGGTAACCCAGAGTGGACAAACCCTTGGCTTTGTACCATGTTCGCGGGCTTCCAACAGTTCCCCTATAGAGTGAACATTATGGTGGCAGACCAATGACTTTAACATCAATTCTAATCAACAATCAGAGAGGTGTTTGGATCATGTTGAGATTTGTCAACGGTGTCATTTGTCGTGTGTTTAATCATCCGGTTTATTTTAAAACCTGCCGTAAAAGATCAGCCGAGCTAAACCAGCTGTCGGAGATCCCGTCCGACTCCTCTCTCGGCGAAGTTCGCTCTTCCTGTCTCGCTCATCTCCCGTCTGGAACCCGAGCAGAGAGAAAACCGCTTCATCCCTCTCCACACAAAATGCTTCATTGCTGCCTGATATAATTCTGTCGTGTCACTCATCCTCCGCACCTCACGCTCTGGCTGCTCACATCACACTCACCACGCCGGGGACGGGTTCTACAGCGCCATACAAAACTATATCCTACACTCTACTGTCTTCCCCAGCTCTCTGTCTCCGAACGCTGCTGTTATGTATTGTTGAGTCGTTATTAACATCCCATCGTCTCTTACACCCAGACTCCACATCTCAATACGTCAGCATTTTAGCGCTCTGACATTTCTGATTTCTGAATTTCTGATTATTTCTCTGACAAAATGAGCCTCAATCAACAAAATGCGTCTTAACCAAGGTTTGGAGACGTTTGACATTCAGAGTCGTCATGAAATCAGCTTTCTCTTGTCCTTAATCTTTATGCAGTTTAGCCTTTATTTTGGAATAAGAGGCAAAGGTGGAGAAGGGGCAGGGAAGTCAATCGCAGGTTGCCATGACGACTTTATCATTCAAATATATGTTGTTATTGGGTATCGACTCAAAGAACAGATCCTTTGACTTCTATTGTTTGGGTGTTCTTATAAGATAATATGTATCGAATAATAGAAGCCAATAATGAATTCTACATAACCTTAAGAACCCTTAAGAATTCCCTTCATATCCCCTTAGGCCAAAACAAATGGAGGCGGTGTCATCACATTTGCTATTACCTGAATAAATCCATTTATTCCAGTTTCACCATTACAGACTCATGGGAAGGTTGACTTACGTAAGTTGGTTAGCGTGAGGAGTCATGTAGCTTTTTGTCATTACAACGTCAACAAGCCACATCTCAGGAGATCATCAGGTCACTGAATGTGATCTCAGCTGTGATGTCTCCATTAACCAATACAAACCGTGGTGTTATGATGACTCTCGTCCAATTATACCTTCATGTGCTGTGTGTAATTTCCCGCCATTCCTTCTGTTATTGGTCTCTTAGATGGAAATCATCTCCTGACGGTGTCGCGACACCATTTCCACCAGGTCGGGCGACTTCCTGTAATTATGCAAATCAGCGCCAGTTGCCGTGGACTCGGAGTTCGGGTTGGTTCGAAAGTCGGAGGGAGAGCGGTCATGGCTACTGCTGTGCTTCAGGGTATGTGAGTTCAGCTTAGTATGTGTGGTATTTCAGTGTGTGTGTGTGTGTGTGTGTGTGTGTGTGTGTGTGTGTGTGTGTGTGTGTGTGTGTTTGTGTGTGAATGAAGTATGAA
>JAFBJT010018041.1:2341-13328 GCA_016785325.1 Chascanopsetta lugubris | reverse complement strand
GGAGCATCTGCTGAGGACATCAGCTCTCACGGTGTGTTATTCTAACTGCCGGTTTTTATTCCCAACAGTGACTGAGGAGGTTTTAATTGGTGCGTCGGTATTTTCAAGGGCATCGCCGCATAATGAATGGCTGAAAACTAGGGGACGTTAAGAGGCGACTGTCAAGTCCCATAAAGTTACAGTCAAATTATTGGAGCTTAGTAAAAAAAGAGCCTCCAAATTGTTTTTTTTACAGCGCACACACAAGATAATCATATCAGTATATAAACAAAGAGCCGGAGTCAGTGGAGCTACAGTTAACCAGCAGCTCATGGATTCTGAGGAGGTTGTTTCCTGTTTTCTGCATTTAAAGGTACAGTGTGTTGAATTCTGTGACCTCTAGTGGTAAGTATTTATAGTGCCACCTCAGCCTTACCCTGCAGTCAGGACAACAGACATATGACAAACCTTAAAGTTTTAATTATTCATCAAACACACCAAACTAACATAAACCAACAGAAGTAACAATAAAAAAAAAAATTAAATTAAATGACATCAACCAGAGTACATTTTCAGCTTTTGTGCAAATATTTAGAAAGTCCTTTCAGCTCCTACGATATGAATAATAAAAGGTGCTATAGGTTCAAACAACACAAAACATAGTAAAGTTACAATGCAGGTGTAACTCAAAGTCAGTCTCAGTGACTTATTATGTAATGAATAATTACCATTATTTGAGCTGTTTTATTCATAGTTTTCATTTCATTAAAGTGCTGTATACAGTACTGCATGTAAATGCTCTGTATGCATGTGTGTGAGTGGGTGGATGCCATTGTAATGCTTCTCGTCGTCATTGCCATCATGACTGTTTATTGACCGTTACATATTGGTCCGATTTATGGCCGAGCTGCATCATTTAAAGACGTCCTGCAGTCACTGTTCACTCACCTGAACAGTGGAGCGTGTGGGCGGCTCCTCTGCAGGTGCAACATAGCATTGCTGGATCCGGCAATTTTCAAAGTTACTGGACATTGTGACTCGTTCTAAAGAGAAATTAAATGAAAGTCAATCTCCGGAGCTCTCGTCACTCTGCACATTTCTGTCGCGGCACATTTTCCTCTCTTCTTTGCCCAGGGAACTGTAATTACTCCTCCCCACATGCACATCACCGACCCGGCTCATTTCCCCTCATTCGCTCTCCCTCCCCTTTCAAGGCACCGCCACACCGCGGAAATACAGGTGGGATCCTTTTTAAACTGGTTATTGCCGGAGCAGCACCGTAAATATCACTAACTAAAACTGACAGGCAGAGAAAATATCAGCCTAGTAATGAGACAAGGGTAAGAAAAAAAATAAAAAATAAAAATTGGGTGGGAAATAGAGAGAGACGGGACGGCGGAGCGGGATGAAGACGGAGTGATGGATTGAAAGAGTCAGATGGAGAGAGAGGGAGGGAGGGAGGGAGGGAGGCGCCTGATTGAATTTGAGAATGGATCCCTCTCTGTTAACAGAATACCTTGTCATGTCTCTCCTGTCCGAGGGCTAAAACCTATCACATCCATAATCCATCATCAGCTGCACAAATGAGGATCAATACTGCTGCTGTTGCTGCTGCTGCTGCTCCTGCTGCTGCTGCTGGTGACTCCGGCCTAATTAAAACAGTTTGTGTTGTGGAGGAGCGGGGTTAATTGAGTGTCTCGCATTGATTCAAAAGGCCACATTGAATCTAAAAGAGAAAGATGTAACGCTCGCTATCGTGTAATGAGCCCGCGGCTCGGCAGGACAGTCGTGTTTTATTGGAACTGAATTCAGTGATCACGTCTGTTGTCTCCACATGTCGTCTGGGAAGTCACTCTTTTGTTGTTGACAGTGTCGGAGACATCAACTCTCTCCCATATGCTGCTTTTATCTTTGCATTAGCCCCAAGAGACCAATGTGTTATTTATTTTATTTTTTTTAAATATGAAAGAACGACTTTAAATTAACTTGTAAAAATGACAACCTTTTTAGTGTTTGGTTGCACATGCTTCAGAGTCCTGTTGATATTGTATTATTCCCCTGTAAACATGAGAACCTGCAGTGACCTGCACTTACCATTTACCCTCTGGAGGGTTGTTAGTTTGTCCACTCTGGGCTATTGTAAAAACATGGAGGTACTACATGGCCTTCTGTGTCGATCCCGTTTTTACGATGAGTTGCTATGTCTAGGTGAATGAAAACAACAATTTATACATTCATGTCATGATACACTAATATTATCATCAATGCACATTCTGAAATGTTCAGATTCTGCCAATAGACATTCAAAGTTGCATCTAAATTTTTGAATGCAATGCTTATCCCACAATGGTTCTTTCAATGTTCACCTGACCTTAGAAAATAAAACAGATTAACATGGTGTCACGCATTCCTTTCACATGCGAACATTTTCAGTCACATCCATTTGCACTCCGTTTTATCCATGAATCTCTCTCCTCTGCGAGCCAAGGTGTGCCCGTCTGTGCTCAGAGCGGCTGTAACCAGCCCAGCCGGTTTCTAAGAGCAACTAATTAAAGCTAAGATGAATGCCCAGTGGGGATGGAGCCAAGGTTAGGCCCCATCTGGCCCTGTTTCACACAGATAACAACTGCAATAGACCTTCGGTCTCGACTAAAGATAGATGTGACCTATGCATTTGTCCCTGAGATCATTTTCGTCGTTCTCCCATAGCACGCAACACGTTTGCTTTATTTAGTGGTAGTGGGAAGGCAGTCGTATGTTAATGGTTTTTAATATATTCCCTCGCTCAAAGGGATCAAGCGGGAGGAGTTAAATGTCAGATTGAGACCAGATAAACTGCATAGTCTAATGTGAATCGGCCTTGTCTGTAAATCTTAAACCGTAATTAATGTGACCCGGATATTCAACTGGATAATTCAAAGGGATTTTACAAAACACGGTGCTTCGCCTTTGAGTAAAGTCGCCCTCTGTACATTAGATGGCAGCTCTGCTGCTCTGCTGTAAAATGCATGTCAGGGCCAGGAGGAGTAGAAGGGGCCAGGTTGGCTGGCAGCTGGAATACAAAAAAGGGAACTTGCACCAAATCACTTAGACGGTGTCCAAGTGACCATGACAAATCCACAATCTGTAAAACAAGAACAGCTGAGCTTTTTATGGTGGGTGTTTGAACAGCCAGGGTGAAAACACATTTGTGTCTCTGCCAGCAGATACATGAGTTCTCACACGGCCAGATGGCCGGTGCCTCGGCTGGTGTTGTCTTCATCGCCTATCTGGGGCAGTGGAGTATTAATTAAATGTGCTTCAATAAACAAACCTCCTACAGCTCCCCCTAGTGTTAAATCTAAGAACACAGAGCACAGAGCTCTTTACATTTCAGAGAGAAAGTAGCAACCATGCAGCATCCCTACATCGCCAGCAAATGGACGGCTTTACAATAGACATCAAGTTCAAGGACCTTTTCCATACCTCCACCACTCCCGTCCCCCCCAAAAAAATTCATCTCTTTTTATCCACAATTCTTTCTCAGCGATACCTGAGGGAGCGGGAACACCTGGACAATCCAAATAAAGACCCCATTCGTCTCCAGCTCGGTGGAGCAACAACTTAAAGACCAGTTCATCTGATTCAGCAGCGTGGAGCCACTGCTTCATTTCAGTTATGACAAGAGTCTCACAGGTCAAGACACCAGATGGGGGGCAAAAGCCATCCAGAATGGCAGACATCTGTCTTGCCAGGTGTGGCTCATGAATACCTCTTCATCCCGAGCCTCCCAGGATACAACAGTTAATTGATAAAGCCTCGGAGTTCAAACGCGATCTGCACCTCAATGGACGGAAAGAGGCGTTTCTTCCCATTAGAGAAGTGGGACGGCGCCGCCAGCGCGCCATTAATTAAAGGCCGAGTCGATGAACGTACGAATGATGTACGACTGCACATGTCTGACCACAGGGCTGCGGAGCCGGAGGTTGTGTTTTCATTAAATCCTCCAAAGACACCAAGTGATAATTAAAACTTTGCACACACAATATCTCTATGCGACGTGACTGCGAGCCCATTAATTATAGATGATATAAAATACGATAGTAAAATTTAATTTCACCACCGCACTCACTTCATTAATGCCGCTTCCGCCCCTGGGCCGTCATCAGGCTGAATCGACACAACACGCAAAGAGCCCCACCATGAGTCGGCAATTTAGTAGGAACATCCTGGTTAGAGTGGCGTGGTCAAAGTACCGTGATCAATCCCACTTTCATAAAAAAAAGGTGGTGACTGTGTGATGATGCCGGAGGCTCATCAAACTCAATCACAACAACATGAGTAAACGAGAGTGGAGCTAATGAGCGAGAGCACACTGCGAGGAGCGCACGACGGCCACGTATGAATCATAACATCAGAGTAAGAGCACTCTCGTTAAGGCCCTGTGGTTTCAGCATTTGTAGGTTCGGTATCTACATGATTCTTTTCAAAGAGCAGGTCGTGATCCCTCCGTGATCTCGGCGGGAGAGAAACTTTTTTTTTTTCATCATTGTCATGAATTTTTAATGTAGAACCATCATCATTTTATCTCTTTCTGCAATGTGCCGTGACAGGATCTTTATGTCTAATGGAGCTCTTAAGTTCACCGATGTGCAGATTAGTTCGCTGGGAGTTAACAAAAGCACCACAGTATTACAAAGTAGATTTAAAGCTTATTCTCTTTAAAGGGGCATTAAGTCTTTCTTAACCTTAGATATAGCTATAGAAACTCTAGAAACCATTGAAATGTTTAAATGTTAAAGTTAAGTGTTAAACCAATTAGACCAATAGAGGATGATGTGATCCTGACCAGTCTCTTGTCTCTGTATCCTGTAATCTGACCCGCCCTCTGTTCACAACCTCGATTGTTGCCTGCTCCTGTTTGCATGCGGTGAACCTCTGCTGAGCCAAGTAAAGCTTGCAAACGCTCAGTCCTCGTCTTGCCTGATCTGCACTGCACTGCACTTGGGTCCTACCATACCCGTAACAGTTGGGCCACCCTGCATTACCACTTCTCTGCCACTAGTGTGTGTCAATCTGCTTCTCGTCCACATCGGCTGCAATTCAAACACTTCGCGCCACAGCTCTGTCAGAAAAGCATGCATCACCATGAAGGACACATTTCCTGCACTCATGTCATCACAGTAGTGAATTGGTTATGAGGATCTTGCTCAGTGTCACCAGCTGCTGTTGATAAATGGAACTGCACTAAGAGTTAAAATATTTCCCTTTATTCAAACATCAGCTTTCCTACTGATCACTGTCTTTTTTCTGATATTCAATAAACCAAATAAATGAATGTTTAATCGTGTAACCAATGGACTACAATGCAATACTCCCTTGTTCTATTCGTATCTGGGTGTATGAGAGCACTCTATTGTTGTGGAGTCAGTTTTTTTAAATTCTATTCATCATTTTCTTTTTCGCAGGTGCCCTTGATGGATGGTTATCTCCCTGTTCCCATTCCAGCTGACAGGAGTCCACGCAGCCTGCTATCATTGGATATGATAACCCTCAAGGTAAAAATTTGCTCCATGCAGGAATGAATTGAGAGCCGTGCCGTCGACCCGCTCCCTCGTTTCTAAACTTATCGCTTACATTTTTAATTCATGTACCTTGCCGCAGTCTCCCCGAGGACATCTCGCTTTCTCTCAGTTATTGATATTTATGGCTGCGAAGTCTGTCTGGCTGCGGGGACGCTGACAGCTCACTCTCCAAAAGCAGCACTTGGATTGTTTGCTGCTGTGCGCGAAGCAGTAACGTATTTGTCACCCTGGCTTCCAAAGCCCGCTCGCTCCGCCGTTCATCTTTTTGTGCTCCAATTTCTGTACAACAAAGCAGAAATATGTCCTACTTTCCCAATGGCAGGTACAAAATATATGGGAATGCGAAATTCCTCTGGTAAAAGTGCAAGTCATTACTGGGGAAACAATCGAGTCCCTGTTCCCATTCATGAATGTCTGGGATCGACCTTTTGAAAAATATGATTCCGGCAAAAAAAAAAAAAAATGACAACCCAAACAAATGTCAGCGGCAGGAAACTATGAACTTTTCGAGGGTGACAGTGAAAAATGACATTTTCTCTTCGTCTGTAGACCTTTTACATTTTAACATCATATTTATTCTAACACATATCTTTCCGTTAGTGAAGGCCACATGCAAACGACTTCTGAACGTCTGAATTTATTACATTGAGTGCAATCACAAGAGACTGGGTCTGCTGGCCAATCAGAGCAATCAGGCTTTTCAATGAAGGCGGGGCAAGAGCAGTATCAAGGATTTCAGGGAGAGATTAACAGGAGCTGGAACGGTGGACAGTTTTCTGAACATCTGAGAAGAACAACTTGCTCTGATAGTGACCCTAAATAAAATGTAAACATTCCCTGAAATGAACAGCCAAAATCTCCTTTTAAAATATCCATAGTAACATGTTGTAATGGAGACAACATAAAATACACTTGTCACATCTTTGATAACAAGACTCCTGGACATCTGTTTTACTGTAGTTACGTATGTACATAGCTGTGTTTGTGGCATTGTGAATTCATTACTTTAAAGGAGTTGACTTGTTGGAACTGAAAGAACTAGACTCCCTCTGTGACGCACAGAGAGTGGGAGTCTTGACGATGATGTCATAGCTGCGACGCCGGACCCTCGCAAGTTCGGTGATATCGGTCCGAGGCCTTGTTAGAATATTTCCCCCCTGTAAATATCATCATCATTCCATGTCAGTGTGTACGCCTGCCTCATGCAGTTTGTGTCTCTGAAGGCTACGGACCTAATCACTGAATACATGAAATGTGATTGGGCTGGATGCAGATGCAGCTAACCTCTGAAGTGCGTCTCATCCCCGCAATGACTGAGCCGCTTTAATTGGACGGATGAAAGCGACAGCTCCGGCGCGGCGGCCTGATAGTCGGAGATATTACGTCCGATTTGTCACCCACTGGAAGCGAGGAGGCGGCGCGTGTTAGCGGCGCCCGCGGTTGCTTTGCTCAAATAAAAACGCTTCCTCCGTGTAATTACTAAATGTGAGGGGTTGAGCTCCGTGGCTTCGTGGCAGTCTGGTCTTATCTCCTCTCCAATGGGAACACAATGCCATTCTAATGTCAGAGCAACTTCAGCTTAGTCAGGATCAGAAAACAGGTTGTGTTTCTGTTTAAAGTCAAAAACAGAATATATTTCCAAACAACACAAACTCCCATAACATTTTCCTTCCCAACCAAATTTACCTTTTTTTTCCAATTTTACTTGTGTGGCCCTGTGATTTTATGGGACATTTCACAGTGAGAACAGAACATGGGCAAAACCTTTGTTGCCTGGTATTACATTTATTTATTTATTTTTTACCGGTGAGCGGATTTTACTGCCATCTTCAGGTAATCCTGTCACAGCTGCGTCTTTTTACTCTGCCGTTTAGATAATGGAACACAGCCCAGACCAGGGCTTCACAATTATGACGGATCATGGTGATTTATGAAACACGACACGGCACAAATCAAACATGAGTTAGGCATTTCCCTCTTCGCTTAAACACTGATTTTAAGGTTTGGATTAATTAAGGACTTTTCATTGTGTTCAATTGATATTTATTTTGAATACAATAACATTTGTATAAAGGGTTTATTCTATAGGTGAATGGAAACAATAATGTTTACATACAGGTGATACATTCATGTACATTCATGAAAACATTGGTACAATCATTTGGTCATGCTTAATTTTGTTTATTCTTTCAGAAAAGGGTGGATGGACATATTTTTACTATGTACTATCACTTATACATTTCAAGGTAACACCAAGAGTTTGCAATGTTTTCTTTTTAATAATCACAATAATTTCACTCTACAATGGCAAAAAGGCCAACATGAGCTAAATCAGCATTTTAATTTCTGTATTGAAACTGTATTTTTATTCTTATCTTCCATATTTTCATTTAAATGCTTGTTGTATTTAACTGCTTCTTTATTTAAGTTAGAATGAGGCCTTCATCAGTACATAGGAATCACTGTATCCCACCATGTTGCACTTTAACAGTGGCCCAGTCTCTTCATGATTGCTGCCTTTAGGCAGTGATGTAATAATTTGACTGCACACTGCTATTCCTCACACCAACATGCCTCTAAATCTTCCACTGGTCCTTTAAATCACTGGACTGGTTCTTGCCTGTTCAGTATTCTGCCAACAAGAGAAAAGATCTATGTGCTGGGGAAGGGCCTTGTTGTAAATTGGGCTGCCTTTAAAACAGCCTGGTTCTTTAGTCTGAGGTGTGGAGGGAGGGAAGAACGAGGCTTTAATGGCCTCTGTAGACTTCCTCTTTACAACAATAGTCAGATGGTCTTTTGTTTCTTTTCCCCTCTTCCTCCTGCCGGATTTATTTTTCATTTCAGCATTCAGGTGTGAGGTTTGCTCGGTGCCCAGGAGGAGACGCCGAGGCTTAACTCACACCCCTGGTCTCCACCATTAGAATGAATGCCGCAATGTAGTCAACCCGTCATCCAGTCATTGGTTATTTAAAGCATGTGAGGCAGGCCAGTTCATCTGATAGGCTATTAAAGGTCCAGTGTGTCAAATGTCCATCTATATTTACATTAGGAGCGGGTCCTTCTCTACGGGGGCCGCCATGTTTTTACAGTAGCCCAGAGTGGATGTACTAAACATTATTTGACTTTTAATGACAACTGAAGTCCACCACAGGTTCTCCTGCTGGCACAGAAGGGTGAGGGCAATGTGATGGATACAACATGCAACTTCACCTCTAGATGTCACCAAATCTGACACACTGCACCTTAAAGGGTTCATAACAATCGCTGACATTTACATATTTTTTGTTAAATCTGTTTTCCAAAACAACAGCAGCTAATGTGGTTGTTCCTGCTCTGCGCTGGGTATTTAACTCTCATCACTCATTTCAAATGTCACTGCCACCGGCTCCACGGCAGCAGCAGCAGCAGCAGCAGCCGCAGCAGCAGCCGCAGCTGCTGCCATTAACCTGTGTTTTGGTTCATTTTATCAGACATCGTAAAAGTCAGAAACTCCTCCATCATTCTCCCAGCTCATTCATGCATTTCAACAACACTAGATAATTTGAACGTAAAGTCAACTATTACCATTAATGCTGTGAAATATTCACGACTGAGCTTTGAATAGGTGTGAGACCAAAGACCTGAAGATGGTCACGGGTCATAAACCTGAAACCGTCTGAGTGAATTGATTTAAATAGTGAAGCAAAGTCACTAGTGGTGATTATCAGTGATCCATAATCAAAAAACAGCCACCGTGTCTTCGGTCATTGATAATCAATATGCCAACCGGAGGAGTCTGACTGATGGTCACTGTGACATCACCGGTTCAACCAGGCCGTCAATAACAGTCTGAGGAGCCTATTTCTACTTCATGCACCACTTCATCACAGCAACAAGGTGAATGAATTTAGGGTTTAATTTGTCCTTTTTAATAGGTTGTGTCTTTTATTGAATGATAAACTGGTAATTGTTTTAGCAGCAGCTATTACATTGATTTACAGCAGCAGTATTTTCAGAGTTGCCACATTGATCCGTAAAGTCTTAAAAGCTGCTGTCACGCTGAGTCGGTGTTAAGGCTCTAAGAATTCTTACAATGCCATGATGACAAGCAGATTTTGTTTTTCCAAGGTTTTTGTTTTTTTTGATACAATATAAATATAATACAACCAGTGATGTTTTTCAGATATGTTACAGAGGGTCCGTATCCAGTGACACTGCAACAGTAAGAGTATTTTTGTGGGGTCCAGCCGAGACAGAACAAGATGGTACTTGAACACTCTCGGTGATTATCTCACGACTCTCGACCACGGCAAAACTGACCTTGACTATTTATTAGATAATCAATTGTTCTAACTGTTCATTAGCTGAGTGCAGGTGAGGCCTGGAGTATTAACCAAGGAGCAGAAATGAGGCTTGATCTTTAGCTTTTTTCGATGATTCTTTTCCTTTTCTCATCACAATTTCAGCGTATTCCTCAGTGTGTCCTGTTCTGATTGGCTGGAGCAAAAACTTAAAGATGCAGTGTGGACGATTTTGGCGCATTTGTGTCTCTTCTGTCTGAAGATGCAAATGATATACTTGTATTTTTATGAATGTATGACTTTGTTTGTAGATTACCCCGTGTGGAGCCCTTTAAGGAGCAGGTCCCTCTCCATGTGGGCCGCCATGTTTGTCAAGCGCACACACCAGAGAGTTACATCACAGTTTCTCCTGCATGCTCGAAACGGAAGGGTGAGGTGATGGGATGCCACATGCAACTCCTCCCATAGATGTCACCGAATCGTACACACTGTAAAGTGAGAGAAAAGAAGAGCGGAACATTGGGCTGAATTTGTTTAACTCCACATCAGTGGCAAATGGTTTCTTGAAAAGCTCCTCGGCTGGATTCGGTTCAGATCCACAAGGGAGGTTAGAACAAATGTGGAAGTTTAAACTCAATTGAGTGTAAATAGGCAATTTGACCGAGATCTAGGTGAATCACGGAGACGACGCGGAGGAGGATGCTGCTGGAATCAAAGCATCCTCAGTGCAAAGGGAGCCTGTCCACAGATGTGTCCTCACCCAGGCGTCTCAGCGGAGACGTTGAATCCGAACCCTGTGACAAAACACCAGTTAAACGAGGCGGTGTGGGAGACTCATTCCCCGCCACGTCTTGCTCTTTTAAGTTTCCATCTGAGTGACAGTAGAAAAGTCTTAAATCTCACTCGCCCGTTGCCACAAGGAATCCACAGCTACCTGTAGAAAGGCTTCGCTGTGAAATGCTCTGCGTTACCTGCAAACCACCCGCAGACGTCATCCGGTGCTACGTGTTCCGCCACAGTGACAGAAATCGCGCTCCATTAGCGCAGCGGGGTGGGACGCTTTTCACTTCAGACGTGATTCAAATTGCAGCATTGTGGCTCTTTTCAGACTCGCCGTTGTTGAATAAGAATCGGACGTAATAGAAATTAATCAACACGCTGTGC
>JAFBJT010017991.1:23548-35529 GCA_016785325.1 Chascanopsetta lugubris | reverse complement strand
GCAGCTATGGATACAGACATGTTTAACACCAGATGCAATAATTAAAATAATAGATGATAGATCATAATTGGAACTCTTAAGTACAGCCATGCAGATGAATGTGGTGTCAAAGGAACAATCCTTTGACACCACATTCATCTAAAAATATTATTCAGCAGTAAAGTGATTTTCTAGAAACACAGTATATATTGACACTGAGTATATCAGTCAAATCTTCATATACAACATATTTGTTTTCCAGCAGAGCATTGGGTCGTATCTGATCACAGCAGTATTACTTACTTTCATGGTTCAGGTCCAGACACTCCTTCAAGGCTCATATAGGGATGGATGGGTGTGAACCTGCGTGGGGGCATAGCATATGTTCATAGATGCAACTTTGCTGTAACGCACTTCCTCTGAGCTGAATGCCAATCATGATCGACATCGAGGTATTTTGATATAGTGGGGTGTATTACTAACAGTGTAGTGTGGCTTTGGGTGAATGAATCTCAATATAATCAATTCCCCCTTGTGGTACCTATTGTGAAAAATAAGAAGTGTTTTATGAAGGTATAGTAACAAGCACATAAACTGCAGTGTGCGCATTTTCCAAAGAGATTTTAATCAAGTTGGAAGTCACTAGTATGTGGTTTTCTTACTTAGGTTTCAGTTGACACAGTTGCCAGTATCAGAAGCCCTTGAAGGACTATTCATCGTTGATCGTTAAATAAAAACAGGAATTTAACATGATTTGCAGTATTACACTTGAATAAAATAAACATAATGCTCAAACTCCTGTTATTTATTTGAAACAATACCAATCAAAGAATAATCACAGAGCTTAACTTAACTCATCATCGTCATCATCACCATTCTCGTCATGAGTTGGATTTCTCCATTGCTGAATATCTTTTAAAGGACGAGCATCGGTTTATAAGGTGTTAAGAAAGTCTCAAAGCTTATTTCTATTTTAATAGCCAGTGTCCCTGTACTCTGCCTGGTCCATCCCTGTGTGCGTCCACATGCACAAGGGAGCCACAGGAAATTAAATGATGCATGCACGGTCACCCTCTCACAGCCATACCCCCATTGTATTTAGTTATTGCTAATGCAAAGGCAACATTAGCAACTACCGCTGCATTCAAAGTGTTTATTTGGCAATGCAGCGGATGGCATTTATTACAAAGCGGTAACAAGAAACACCGTTTGTCAGTGAGTTTGCTGCCAACTGCATTAAAACTGGATCCACTTGCATAAATTGTGTCCGTGTCAAACTACTGAGAAACTAGTTGCTCTGTGGGCAACATAAAGTCAGATCACAGCTGCTCAATATACAGAGTTTTTCATCATTCTCTTTACTAAAACAATAATCAATGCGCTCTCATCCCGAATGATCACGTTTTACCAGCTTGAATTAGTGGGAACAGCTGTGCTAATTAAAAGTATTCAGTTTACCGCACATTTCTCTTGATCATCATTGAGATAATTTTGCACATGGGCTGATGTGTTTACTTCAGTGTGGTCGTTTCTAGCTGGGTAATGCAGTATTGTTGACTCTCGATAGTCTCTCTTTCCCCCTTCTTTATACAATACTAATATGATATGAATATAATAAGCTTTTGCTTGCTGATAGCAGACATAACCACCAATCTGTCAATAACAATGTCAATGCAATTTTTTTTCTGATTAATCATATGAGATTACAAACCCTTTCAAAACATTTGAACAGTATCTTTTTTTAGCTCTTTTCTGAATATTAGGACATAATATAATACGACACTGGCATCTCCAGCCACGACTGAACGTGCGAGCGAGCCGTGATGAACCCGGAGATCGAAAAGGACTGAAATAAAGATGGACTTAAACATTTAATCATTCACATTTACTCATTCACATTTATAACGTATGTATTGTTATTGAACATTCTATGTAACATCTATTGCACGTCTGTCTGTGGGAGTGGATCCCTCACCTGTGACTCTCCCTAAGGTTTCTACTTTTTCTTTTTTTCCCCTGTTATAAGTTTTTTTTTTTTTGCCTCTGTAGTTTTTCCTGACCCTTGCTGAGGGTCTAAGGACAGAGGATGTGACCCACCCTGTGAAGCCCTCTGAGACAAACTATGATTTGTAAATGCGGACTATATAAATACAATTTGATTGATTTGATGTTTAAAAGAAGGATCTGAAAATAATATTACATCAACAATAGCAGGCAGACCTCCTTAGGATATGTACGAAATTCACAGATTCACATCCAAGACTTCTTCTTCTACGTCATCATTAGGGTAGTAATTACTTTTGCATTTACATTATAAGTATAAACTAAATCTATTATATTTCCTTTTAGCCTGATTACACATCTCATCTCACATGATGATGAATTCCGACAGCATGCCAGATGTTTAAACACTGACGTCATGTTATTTTTCTGCAGTGCACAGTAGTTCATTTAAAACGTTGATCTCCACAGGAGGGAAAGGCAAACATTCCCTGTCTTTGAGCACCAGGCAGCAAAGGTCTAGATAAACCCCAGACAGCAGCTTCGCGTTGGCACAGTTGTCTTAAGGTCAACACTCAAGGCAGTGCGCCACAGTCAAGACTGTCATCTGGTATCAGTATCCGCGTCTCTCTCTCTCTCTCTCTAGCTCTCTCTATCTCATACTCTGATAAACAAGCCCTCACACCAGTCTGGGTTATAGTAACATATATCTATATATGTCCATATAGAACATGCACATGCACATAAGCCCAGCACACAGCAGCAGACGGCTGCTTGGGCTGGAAAATGCAGCCAGCTGATGGGTGGTTATGACAGGTGACAGAGTGTGCAAGCGCGCTCAGACAAATAGAGTCTGGCAGCTTACCCCCACAAAGGCTTGCGGCTGTTTCTTTTATTTCTCTTTTTTATTTATTTATATATTTATATATATATTTATTTATTTATTCATTTCTGCCTGACTGACTGACTGACTGACTGACTGACTGACTGCTCCATGCCCCTCACCAAACGTCCATTGTTTACGTCTGTTCTGTTCACTCTCACTTCGATGACAAGCCATCCGTAGAGAGCCACTTCCTCTTCACTCTCGCCTACTTTTCTTTCATGCTTTGCATTTCCTCCCCTCCATCCTCCCTTCCTTCCTTCCTGTTTCCACCATTTCTTTCCGAGGCCCTTTACCATCGCGATAAATGAGCTTTGAGCCGACAAGGCCTTGACAAGGCTTTGTTCTATGGACGTTCGCTGTTATGTAATTAGGTCTGATGAAGTCTGGTATGTGCGAATGACTAAGGGAATTTGTTACATCAAGATTCTTTAATCCATCGGCTTTATTCTAATGATCTTAAGTTATGGAATATCATTATAGACACAGTAGAGTATATATTAAAGGAATACAGTAATGTATTATAATAGTGAGTGGCACCATCACCTGCAGTTTTCTTCACAGGAGGGAAGAAGTGAGTAGGAAGATGTTATCATGAGGTTATTATGTTTTTATGAATGCTTCAGTCGAGATACATGGACATTATAACACATACAGAAGTGGGTTGTTTGTGTTTTGATTCCCCTCAACTAAGTGCAGATTGTGAATCAGTGCAAAACATTTTAAAGCATCAAGTGAACACAGAGAAATCAAGCCAATGTAACACATTGTTAAATATGGTTAATTTACAATCAATTGATACAAGAAAATGGCACAAGACTGAAAGAAATACATCCTGCCAGCTCATTTGAATAGTTTTTAGTTGATGTAAAGAAACACATAGTAAATGATGCATGCTGTGGATCACTGGACTGTGATTGAATCTCACTAAATTGGACCAGTCACTAACTATGGTGGAAACCATCCAACATAATACAGCAGAACTGGAACAAGAACAAACTGTAGATGTTCATGCGAAAAGGCTAATTTCCAGTGAGGAGCTCTTTTTATTTGATTTGCTGTGACCATGATTCCTTTCATGCTTAGTTATCTCCAATCAAAATGTCCCAAATAGACAGTGAGCTGACTAATCTGAGTGTTGTGACATTCTAACACTGAATGATCTCTTGTCTACCATTCAGAATAGTGTTAATTATGTTTTTGATCAAGTGTCCTTATTTCCTTTTGTCATACATACTTTTATACATATCTTTTGAATAGTTCTTGTTATCAACCTTAGAATTTCAACAAGCGACCTGCAATGAGCATCTCGGTCAAACGTCACCAAATCGCTGGTTTAAGAATGACAGAGTGTTGAATTACAGAATGTCTGCTTCGTTTTGAAATTTAAGTAAACATCTTGATCATTTTAGGGTTATGTAAAAAGCAAGTCATACATTGGGGGTGATTATACATTTGTAAAAATGTATATTTAATTGTTTTGTTAATTCCATTTCTATAGATAGCAGTTACAAAATCTGACTGAAATCTTCTACACTGCATCAGTAAATGGAATACAATTATGAAATGAATAATTCTTGCATTGTGACTTTACTCTGAGAGTATGTAGAACTTGAAACTGTATACACATACACCAACACATAATGTATTTATATAGTGGGTAGTGCACTGCCATCCAGCCATCTTAATACAGCTAAGATGTATGTTTAATACATTTAGCTGCATCGACCCAAATGAACAACCTTTCAAAATAAAAGCTGATTCAGATTGTGTGTGCTTTAGCATCGGTCACACACCTGCCCTCAGCCAATTTTGCTTGTTTTGCTTCTTTCCCATATGAGCGTTGCTGTCTTCATGCTCTTTTCTTGTCATTGTATGCTGTTGTACAGGGGTTGCATCAATGTGCTGACATAGCAGCTAAGTTCATGATGGCACACTGGGCTGCTGCATGTGCCTATGAACCAAACAGATGTCTCAAGTAGGTCTGAAGGGGAAATGTCCATCACAAGCATCCAGTGGTAGAGAGACATTTGGATTGTATCAAAGAAAAAGAAAAAAATATATATATATTATTTAGTAAGTGTTTAATATTTAGTTCCAGCGACTCACAAAGCATGGCTTTTGTAATTAATAAATTCCACAGGTCCACTCCTTTATTTTGTGTATGTGCGGGAAAGCTCTCAATGTATGACTAAGGATGATTGCTAGATCAGTATTTCCTTGATGAGAGAGAATCTGCCTGCATAGCAACCATTTACACATGGCATTTAAACGCCTTTTTGTGATGGTATGATTGCAGCCAGTTTGAGCTCGATCACACGAAAACATGATCACATGTGCTAATATGCTCAAAATGCACTGAGTATAGATTGTGGTTTAATCTGCCAAACTACCTCTGAGGGCGGTCAGCCATGTTGTGGGAGCAGATCGAACTCGGGGGCGTAAATGCAAATTCATCACCAAACCGCATGGGTGCTCCTCTTTAGTCCCGTACTGCATCATGCTCTGACCTGGTGATGTGAAATTCATATCCACCCTGTAAAACCACTGGACCTGCTTTTAAATGATTTTTGAAACATCCATGGGTAGACTCTATAGGACAGTCCTCGTCACAATCCTATGCACAAGTTGTCGCTGTGCTCTTGCATGCACACTGACCCGCGGACAGTGATGTAACAGTGAAGTAAACGCAGAGCTGCACCTGCACCTCACTGCATGTAAGAGCGCCACAGAGCAGCAAGCTTTACGTTGAAGGCGCAGTGTGTAATATTTCGTTCATTTTTTTTTCGGTCTAAAAGTAATAGAGATACCAACATTTTCATGAATGTATTATCACCTAAATGTTCAATGTTTTTTTTCCATTACCCTTAAATGAGCCCATTTGTGTATATTTACGTGAGGAGCGGGTTTTCTCTGGGGGGGCCGCCATGTTTTTTTACAGTAGCTCAGAGTGGACATGCTAAACTTCTGATTTTAAATGACAACTGAAGTCCACCATAGGTTCTCCTGTATGCTGAAAAGGCTGAGGCTGAGGTGATGGATACAGCATTCAATTGCACCTCTAGGTGTCACCAAATCTTACACCCTAACCCTTCAACATATTAGGTTGTCCGCTACAGTTCTGTGCCATTCTCAGAATTTGACAAAGATGGCTTCTTTCCATGCTTTGAATAGCAAAGTCTATGATTGTGTGACTCCATAGCCAGTAAACACCATTATATCTGTGTTCCTTGTTGTATTTCTTTAATGTGCAGACAAAAAAAGAAAAAAAACCAAACAACATTCGAGATCCTGTCACCAATCCCAGGTTAGGGGGCTTTGTGCTTCCATCAGGGATTAACTGGATCCCACACCAGATTTATGTCAGATTATTCATCAGAAGTGATTGATTTTTGAATTTGCCTGCTGTAAATGATCCTGTCCAACACGTAGGTGTTACGCATATGACTGAAGCACCTGTATGATCACACGTGTGAAACATCCCGTTATGAAGCAGCACATCATTTAGTCCTGCCGACCGGTGAACATGATGCCACTGAACCCGGACAAGTGTATTGATCGCAAGTAAGCCTTTGGACAAACAAGCCATTCTGTGGCTTGTCAGCATATCAATACATGTGAGCAACTGATTATTGACAGTCCCTGACATTATTGATCTCATAAAGTTTCACTTTCAACCACAAATCCCCTCCTGGCAGAGTCGCCTGTGTGGGATGCTGATTGGTTGCCTCTGATTCTCACTGAGCTGAGCTGTTTGGCTCCCGCAGCACAGTGGGTGAGCAGCTTGTCACGGTTGGCTGTATGTCAGAGAGAGGGAATCAGTCACTCTAATGATTCTGGTAAATGATAATTCAGTGTCTGTCAATCAATCGATCAATCAGTCAATCAATCACCAGCCCTACTCTGCTCTCAGGTGGCAAAACAGATTGTATTTATCATAATTGATTCCCTGGCCCCCCTGGGTGTAGTGCAACAAGCAGTAAACACAAAATATTGACTTGTTATCACCTTTTACCGTTTGTGGTGTAGATGCATTAGCATGCTGTCAGTCAGATGTGCATATTTATTTATTTTTCTTCAAATGACAAACTAATCAAGAGCACTGGGTATTACATTCTAAAGACCTACATGTGATTATCATTGATTGGACCTCTTCACTAATGCCCTTCCTGCATCATCGGAGCATCACGGATGCAAGGCATGCAGTGTGTGTGTTTTCATCTTAATGCCAATATTTGCAATATATTCTTATTTTTTATTTATTTATTTAATGGTGACACATGCCGTGGTGGTTGCCAGCATTTGATTCTAAACTCCACATCTGCAGTTAAAGCAGATAAAACAAAACTTTGCTTGGCAGCAATCTGTTCTTTTTTTCTCAGCTGCTGAATATTAAATATAAAATATAATACAAATGTGCAAAAGACAACTATATAGTGAGTATAAATAAATGTATATAAAAAGGACTGACTTGTGAATAGAACATATCTACATATGTCAGAGCTAATAGAACAATATATACACATGTCAGAGCTAAGGCAACAGAGTGAATAGGGGAGTGACCCCCCCCCCCAACCCCCCCTTTTTTTGTTTCTTCATTTATTTCTTTTTTTTTTTTTAAGCTATGATAACAAAATGCATTCTCACAGAAACGTATAAGTGATTTTGGCATTTGTTTCCCAGAGCTCCAGGTGTTCCTGTTCTAACAGGTTTTCGATGCTGTCATGTTATAGTTTGCCCTGCAGTAGGTGCAGCTGCTGTGGGAATTGTTACATCGCAGTCAATAGAGGCATACTGTAAAGATCACATCATACACAGGTCAGCAAACAGTGGTGACTGACTTCTGGTTATTGGTGAAACCACTCCAGCTGAAATTGTATTATAAATACAGAAAGGCCGAAGCCTTCGGATCAAGGATCAAGCGATGTTAACAGTCTTGCGCTCGAATGACTGAATGACATTGGTGGAAGCTTTAGAGAATGAGTAAGACATAAGCCCCCTTGTGTCTAAATCACAGCATGTCAGTCATATCATCCACTAGTCTCCTCAGGCGCCATGTGTCGTGCTTATTCATTTAACCATCACCTGTCAAACAGCACCTACCGAGCACTGCAGCCGGTGCAGCGTTGTCCAGAGAAACGGTAGGAACAGATGTGTCATGTTAGACTTTCTGCAAGTGTCATGTCAGGATTCTCCTTTGCATTTTACGATATGTTCCCAAAGATCCAGAGCTGGTGTCAGAGTCAGGGATAACATTTATGGATGTCTCATTCAAGATGCTTGTGTCGGTCCTTGGCTTCACCGTAGCTAAGAGTCCCGTGATAAGATGTTTAGATATTTGTATTTGCGCCAATGATCAGATCATGATATTGGCTGGCCCACACTCATATGTCCTCCTCTTACACATCTGCTGATCATCAACAAAAGTTATTAATCTTTGAAAAGTAGAGGTTTGATTTTATTCAAATTTTGTCTCTACTCTTTCTTTGCTCTTCTGACTGTGTTAGACTCATACATTATACATTACTGCAACATTTCAAGGCATACCCCCAAAGGTAATGGGATCGACTGTAACACCTGCTGTCGACATATATGTCTATATGCCTGCCCTGTATATGTGTGTGTGTGTGTGTGTGTGTGTGTGTGTGTGTGTGTGTGTGTGTGTGTGTGTGTGTGTGTGTGTGTGTGTGTGTGTGTGTGTGTTCTACAGGAGCTCCATTAATTCATAAAACAGTGGGGGATAGAGATAAAGTAGGTTGTCCACACCAACACTACTACTAATGCTAACACTGTCCACTATGCGTGTGTGTGTGTATCTGTGTATGTGTGTGTGTGTGTGTGTGAGTGTTTGAGTGAACTGACAAAAACTGCTGTGTGGCACATCCTAGCAAACATAAATACATATATGAATAATTAGGTTCAGGTTAAGATTGGTCAAGACAACACAGATATCATTTAAGATGAAACAACAAACAATTGGCATCTGCCCATGTGTGTGTGAGTGTGTATGTTCATACGTGAACATTAAAAGTGCAGTGTGTATGATTCGATGATTTGAAGAGGTCACCAAATCTTATACACTGCACCTTTAAATCATTCTTCCAATATTCATAATATGACAGTAGCAGCTTCACCCCTAACCTGCTGTGACTGGGGTCCACTCTAAAAGATTCCGATGTGATATTCCTGATTTTTGAAAAAACGCTCATGACACTTCACACAGCTTTTCATTGAACACTCAGCCGCTGTTGATGTGGTGGATAGGGTTGACATGATCACATTTTTCATTCTTCCTGTCAGCAAAAAGGAGTAACCGTCATGTGAGAGTGCATCTCTGGGAAAACTCTCCGTCTCTCAACACCTTTTACTTTTTCTCCTCAACTGTAAAACTGGACTCAGACAGACTCTCCGGGGAAATAGAAAACCCTGCATCTCTTTTTTTTTTTTATCCCGTACCTTGAAATCATAAGAGAAATGCTTCGACTTCAAATGTGAGGTGTCAGATATTTGGCTCATTTACCCTTTCCTTCTTGCAGTATGTTGCCTCAGTGATTTTCCAGATGGGTTATTGCGACACTAGGCTAAAGCTGTATCTTATCTACCTGACTGACCAATTGCACATCCAAGCAAACCACCTGCCGTCAGTCAAAATGTATCCAAAGCGAGACCTTTTTATCCTAGGGACACCTGGAGAAAGTCCTCCATATATTTTTTTCTCATTTGGATTACTGTGACTCACTCTGTTCTTCTCTGCAGTTTCTCAAAAGTGTTTCTTTCCCCGTCCCTTACAACTCCTCCAAAATGCTGCAGCACCGCTTGAAGGAGAAATGATCTCTGCTGCAGCTACCTGCGAGCTTGAGAATTGATTTTTTAAGATTCTACTTTCATGGCTCAGCTGGCTATGTCCCATGGCTATATCACTATCCTTGAAGTCCTGTGCCAGCCGGAGTGCAGTTTAAGATCCTCAGGCTGGGCCCCTTTCACTTCTTCCAAGGTCCTGATTGAAAAAAGAGGAGTTTTGATTTTTTTGTAACTACATGTGCGAGTGGAAATGTAAAAAAACGTTGTCTGGTGATGGGACTTAATAGAGAATTTGACCTTCAAATTGGAGGCTTTGTAAAACCTTCTTGTGGTTGCACCATATGATTGAAGGAATCAATTCCTCAGAAAACAACCTCGGATCCGAGTTGATCATCCACGGAGGAAATCATTAACCTGCATTTTGGTTCAGTCCAGTATTGATTTTTGACTCTGATCATACAATATGAAACCATACAGCACCACTTTATCATTAGTTTAGATTGAAACGAATCTTACATCGAGGTTGACAGGGACTGACACACATTGAAATTTACAGCTGAACACATAACACTACATCTTCTGGTTGTAGATCTGTGTAAGAGTTGCTGTTCTACTGTATGTAAGGGACTCAATCGCTGTTTGTTTGAAGTCTTTAATCGCTGTTTGTTTAAAGCCTTTTTGTACATGTGCATTAAGCTCATACACCAAGTGACAAGACGTCTCATGGCAATCAATTACGAGTGACAAGTGACAGCTGATGTGGTTTCAGGAAAGTAGCGTGTGTTCACTGACACGAGAGCAGAGCAGATTAAAATTTTGGAATTGATAGTGGGAGATTATGTTTAAAGATTTTCCAATTTCCTTATTTTCAACACTTGCAGGTTCATGTACCCGTGGTACCTATTATTCTTTTCAGGATATGTATATTTATGCAAATGTATTACTTTGGCCCTTCAATGACAAACAACAAAGACACCAACAAAGCGATATTACCATAACAGTTCTATACTCAATAGCAACACTGGTGCAATATCAATATACTTCTCTTAGATAAGATAACATCATGCTCAACATATGTTCAACATCGTGTGGAATATGATGAATATATTGCCTGCGCCATTGTTAATGCAACATAAAGGTGCAGTGGGTAAAGTGCTTGGACAGATGACATCACTGTGATGCCTATGATGTGTGCTAGCTCCCGTGTCTGCCATCCCATTGGCTAGCTAGCTCTGATACCGTGGCAACAGGGCATTATATCTCAGCATTTGGCTCCACAAACAAAGTGTGTTTGTGAGGGGGAAGGCGAGCACTGGCTTGTTTTATTCTCGTGATTACTATCATTTTGTTCATTCTCAGCCACACCCACTAAATGTGAGCACAGCCATCAGTGAGAATCATATGGCCCGTGGGCCGGAACCCGCCTGCCACAGGGTCCAATCCGGCTCGCAGGATTAGAGAGAAGATGTAGAGACCCTGGTTCGTTGGCCTGCACTTACTATGCCGGGACACTAAAGCGGAGCCTGTGCCACGATAGTTCATTAAACTTTTCAGAATGTACTTGTACTTTTTTTGCACTAAAACTAAAACTGACAAATTTGAGGTCCCGTTGTCGTGTGTGGGTCATTATGCTGTGATCTTACTGGTGCGGCCCCCCTGAGATCAAATGGAGAAAAGAATCACACATCTCTAAACTTAGATCTGCATCATATTACATCTTTCTTGGAATCTCTGATCATTTTCATTGCTTTGAGGGACCCTAATATTCTGTGTGTCAAACCAAAATAGAGAAAATTGAGCCGAGTAATATTTACAAATCTAACTTGCTCAGTGGAAGATATTTTGCCCCTGGAATCCCTCGGTTCAGATCATTCACGTATGGCGGGGTAATGAGCTACATTTCTATTAATTAGGCTTTCCATTATTCATACCATTTCAACACATTTTCTTGCAATTCATCAGCCACATTGAATAGTGGTTTTGAGCCTTAATCTGTGCCCGAGATACATCATAATGTCATCGTGGGATCACTGTGTGTGTTGCAGCAGCAGCAGCGTGTCATCTAAGATAACTTAAGCACCAGATAATACTCTCAGATGTGAATTATCTACTTATCAGTTAATCCCATCACACTTGTTTCCAGGGGGTTGCAGCGGGGCCACTGTGATTCCAACATGTTTTGACATTTGTCATCAGTGAACGCACTCTAATTTTGAACACACACAGATGCACACAGTCATTGTATTGTTTAGCTTCCTCGGTGGGGGGGGGGGGGGCATTATCCCTGCAGTGAAGTCAGAGCAGGGGGCTTTTATCT
>JAFBJT010017991.1:0-19335 GCA_016785325.1 Chascanopsetta lugubris | reverse complement strand
GGTCAACAGACTGTCGGCTTGGTGTTCAGTGAGTCCCACTGGTTTAGGTCCCACTACACACCCGCACACACTTGAGAGACAAAGTCAACACACACAATTATTGTTAGAGATAACACTGCTAAAGAAGTCAGATTAGCTACCTCTATTTATTGCCCTGGCCACAAAGGGGTGCTACACTTACTCAATACGTTGGCAAGGACCCTGACGAGACGAGTAAGACTGACTGGCAACAGACAAAGAGTGAAGGCAGTATATACATGGAGTGTAATTATAAGGGTTATATAGGTTAAATATATAACCTAATATATAATGATAAATAATATTTTGCATAATGATTGAAAAGATAAAAGACCAGCATCTGCAGACAACTCAGAAACATAAAAGAAAAGCACAAGCAAACTTAGTGCAGGACTTTTCCTCCCACTCACAGCAGAAACAGATCACTGCAGAGCAAATGTAGGACACGGTGCCATCCACCTTTTAAATTATTTGTCAGTCTTCTCATCATTTTGAATGAGACAGCTTTGGCATTTCCAGTGTGTATGTTTGAATTATTGATCATTAAAATGTGCATTATTCACAGTAAATCTCACATGAGTGGATGGTTTGAGAGGAAACTGCAAAGTCTTTCAGGACAGAAATGCATTTTATTTTTATTTTTTACAAATACATTAGGGAGAGTAGTCTATCAATCATGACACCATATTATTCAAAGACCTACAGAAACTATTATGAATGACACAGCATCCATCATCTGAATGAGACCAACAGAACACATAGAAGTATAGACTCAAGACTAACCCTAACCTTATCCCTAACCCTTCAGTGGCATTCTACCTGAACTAATCCACTTCTTAAAGGTGCTGTGTATAAGATTTGGTGACCTCTAGTGGTGAAGTTACATGTTGTATCCATCAACTCACCCTGACCCTTACAAGCATGCAGGAGAACCTATGTATGGTAGACTTCAGTCATCATTAAATCTCTTATGTTTAATACGTCCACTTTTACGACTATGAAAACATGGCGGCCCCAATAGAGAGGACCCGCTCTTTATCTAAATGTACATTAATGGGCTTATTTAAGGTGATTACAAATTCAGTAAAATGTCAGTATGCAAATGTTTTGTAATATTTTGTACATCTTACACACCTTTAATGCCATAATTATGATGCCATAGCTACAGTAAGCACCAATAACAGAAACATATTGTATATTGTAAACATTTATTACTCTGTGCGCATACCGGTCACAAGGTTCTCTATAATGCTGCAGGCACCAGCAATTGATTCTGAAGGGCCAAGGCAGATTTCTGTTTTCCTGGCAACACATGATGGCTAAAATATGATTGGGTAAAAATTCCAATTCCATTGTTTTCCATAAAAACATGAACATAGATTACTGAAAGCAGTGCAACCAATACGAAAAAAAATGAAATTAAGATTATAGACTATCGGGAATTACCTCATACATATTTGTGGATAATAAAGAAGGAATTAGGAAATATTGTGCGAAGGCCAGCATAGGAGGATTTGATGACCTTGATGGGTTGCACTGAACCCTTCTACTTAGGTTATTTCAATGTCTTACTTAATATGATGATAATTAGACATGGCAATAACTAACACATTCTGCCAAAGCTACAGAAAAAATGACTGGATCCTCCTGAAAGAATATGTGTGAAATTAGTGCTGTATGAAGCATAGTAAGTGAATAAAGGAGGTTGAAAAAATTAATTATTTGTGTTTTTGCATTCAGGCAGATGCTAGATTAGAGATTTTTTTCGCACATACAATAGACATAAAGTAAGGTATGATGCAAATGACTGACATTCATAATTGGGCATAATACGTAGTAATAATTGATTAATTTAACCCTAATAACTGAGCCATTGCCGTGCTAGAAATCAACGGTGATTACTATAGATTTTCCAATAAACTAAATTTTCCTCAAATTTGAGAGGAATAGGATTGTGCTTCTGGTCCTTCCTCTTGCCCTCTTTGTTAGTTGGTATGTTAGTCTTGTGATAGTGCGTGTTGAAGTGTAACTCAACTCACTTAAATGTCAGTTATTTTATCACTTTATCTTTACTTTTAACAAAGCATCAAGAAATTAAGTACATCATTGATTTACTCTGTTCAAAGTTGAGTGTTTGACATACACTTGAGACTTATGTCAATGAATAGATACTGCATTACATAAAACTAGTCCATTATTGTAAACAAAGAGTATCACCGGTGCATTAACATACATTTCATTTCTCTGTAATTTTTACCCTTTGCAAAATCATTCCTCTGGCGGGCCATTTCCCGCCCACGGGCCACATTTTTGACACCCCTGCACTAGGTTATGGAGCCATAACTTCCATTCTCTAATTAAAATAAAACCTGAGTTGAAAGATATAAATGCATTTAGTCCATGATAGACGAGACTTAAAGCTTTTTCTTCGAAATTAGCACAGGAAATAATGTGTTTCTCTAAGATGGCAAAGCTTTTACTTTGAAATAAATACATGAAGGAATGTGATTATCTATGACAGTAAAGCTTTAACTTTAAAATGAGTGGAGTAAGTAACGTGAGTAAAGCTTTTACATTTGAATTAGTACAGGAAATAATGTGATTATCTGTGATGGTAATAGCAGATAAACATAATTACGGTGAAAAGCAAGTGAACAGTGGGTGATGTGCAGAGGCAGACTAAAGCCCAACAACCTATAGCACACTTCCAGTTTCGAGTTTTCCTCATAACTGCGGAAGACTCAGCGGAAACAAGTCTCCCTGTGTCATCCCTCTTCTCCTGTATTTCAGGTCAGTGGTGTGTTAACTGTTTTAACTTGCCTCTAAATGTTTAGAAATGGTTTGATTCTAGGTACATGTCTAAATGTGAGCGGCAGAACACTTATTTATTTTGTTTGAAATGGCCAACGTTCGGCGAGTAGCAGTAATGGCAGCACTCAGTTATTTTGTTAGCCAACAGATGAAATGTTCCAGATTGCCAAGTCGCTGGATCCAGTGTCGGGGTTGAACCAATCTCGTCTCAGGTCAGGGGATAAGGAGGTCTGTTTTGACTACATTAGCGGTTTTATGCACAGTAAGCCACTACGAAAGTCTGAGGATACAGGTATGGCCCCTTGCTTGAGTTAAAAGATGGTGCTTGATGTGGTGCTCAGGGTGATGTCTGTGATGAACAAAATAATGAACTGATTGTGGGTCACCTTTGAACCCACAAGTTGAAATTGTGAGCGTTGAAGAGTTTGAAGTTAATGTTGATGTTAACCGAGTTGTAATGAGGCTACAGAGGTTGATACTGCGAACATAACCCACTCAGTAACTACAGCCGTGAGCACAAATGACACAGAAATACAGAAGACAATTACCAGCTATGAGGAGCTCAGAAAGAAAATTATGCAGTACATGTCCCCGTCCACTCTGCAGGACGCATCTGACTCATTTGTAGAAATAAAGACTGTCCAAAGGAATTTGTCAGACACCAGACATGTAAGTGAACATCCCACTCATATGACACATGATTAAATGGTCTCCTTAAGAGAACTTTCACACCACATTGCAACAAATTTGAAATTGAAAGGGGTCAGATTGGCAATCAGGGGTCAGACATCAGTTACAGCAGTGTTTGTTACCAGATTGAAGAGGGATTAAAGGAGTAGTTCAATGATGCAGAGATTGTGAGAGCTGTCCTGAAAGCTATCAAACCTGGACATTTCAAGGACATGTTAATAAACAAGGATGATCTTACTGTTGGGGAGTTGAAAGGTTTTCTTCATTCCCACATGGTTGAGCAAAGCAATATGGAGCTTTTCCAAGAACGTATGTGTACCAAACAAAAAGATAGTGAAACACCTCAGCAGTTCCTGTACAGAGTCCTGTGCTGGCCTCAAAACGTGTTGACACAGACATTAAGTACAGTGCAAGCAAAGTCCAAGATGTTTTCCTCCACATTGTGTATCAGGGTCTTGGGCACAAATATAGTGAGATCTCAAACCACTGCTCGCGGACACAAGCGTGACCGATGAGGCAATCTTAAAGCAGGTGAAGAGGATAATGAGTGACAGAGACTAAGGCGTTTATGTCCAGCTACTTGCCAAAAACGTGCAATTGTGCGCAGTGCTCATGTTGAAACTAACACTGTTCAGTCTCCTAATGTGAAGGATATTTGGAAGAAACCAAAGACCGATATGATCCAGCAGCTAACAGAGAGGGTTGAAAAACATCTGGTCGAACTCATACAACAGTCAATAGATTAAAAAACCGGAACTGTCCAGTCACCCACAGAAAAGTAAAACCCTCAACCCTAAATGAAAAGGTCACTGTCACTGTACCTAGTGTGTTGAACAGAACCGTCCCGACTGTACTCACTGTTTCCACTGTGGTGAGGAAGGCCACAGAGAAGTGGGCTGTCTGAAGAAACTGACTCTCCAGGGAAACTGAAGCTGGTCCCTGCCAGGGGGACAGACTGTGACTGAGCCCCTCCAGTCCCAGCCTGACAAGAACCACACTGGTGAGTTTGGCAAAGGGTTGCAACTGTAAAAATCCAAACACAAGAAAATACCACAGCACTGAAACCGCTCTCACAAAAATAATCAGCAACCTCCAACTAAACTCAGATAATGATAAGGTTTCCATCCTTATCCTGCTAGATCTTAGTGCTGCGTTTGACACCATTGATCATGACATCCTTATCAACTGTCTCAAGAACCTTGTTGGGTTCTCAAATGGTGTGCTTAACTGGTTCAAAACATATATCAGAGGAAGGAAGTTCTACGTTAAACAAGGCAACGATATGTCTGAGACATATGAAAACTGCTATGGGGTTGCACAAGGGAGCTGCCTAGGTCCATTACTTTTCTCCCTTTATATGCTACCACTAGGTGATATCATCAGAGAACATAATGTAGATTTCCACAGCTATGCAGATGACACCCTGCAGAACCACAAGATATGACAGCTACTAACTCCATCACCAACTGCTTATTAGCAATAAACAAATGGATGAGTGATAACTTCCTGAAATTAAATGAGAACAAAACTTAAATTCTGATTATCGGCCCCAAGACAAAAAGAGAAACATTAATTAAAAAACTGGGAGGTCTGACCCCTTGGATCAAAGCCTAGGTCACAAGCCTTGGTGTCATCCAAGTTGTCACTAGGTACTGTCGTCCCCGGCCTTGTCTCCTGACAGCCAGGAGTCTTTTGACCGAATAGATCGAGTTGCCGTCAACCTTCTGAGGAGAAGGAGGAGGAGGCTTGGCTGGCGGAAACAAGGGGCTTTCGGTGACCAGTTTAACTTTGCTTACATGAAATATTGGATGTACTTGAAGTGACACAGGGTTAATAATTTATGCGTTCGGAAATGGTCCAATGGGGAATTTTTTTTACAGTCAACACACAGGGGAAGGTCCTTGGTGGCAAGCCACACCTGGTATCCTGGTTGGTACACCATCCGGTGTACCACCACTAGCATATACACCATCCTGGAGCATCCAGCATGCAGCAGACCAGACCCGGCAGCACCTCCTCACCAGGGCATAGGCGGATGGCACCACCACCTCCTTCTCTGTGGTTGGAAATACTGGGGGTTGATAACCATAAACACATTAAAATGGTAAGATACCAATAGCTGATGTGGGTTCTGAGACATATGAAAACTGCTATGGGGTTGCACAAGGGAGCTGCCTAGGTCCATTACTTTTCTCCCTTTATATGCTACCACTAGGTGATATCATCAGAGAACATAATGTAGATTTCCACAGCTATGCAGATGACACCCTGCAGAACCACAAGATATGACAGCTACTAACTCCATCACCAACTGCTTATTAGCAATAAACAAATGGATGAGTGATAACTTCCTGAAATTAAATGAGAACAAAACTTAAATTCTGATTATCGGCCCCAAGACAAAAAGAGAAACATTAATTAAAAAACTGGGAGGTCTGACCCCTTGGATCAAAGCCGAGGTCACAAGCCTTGGTGTCATCCAAGTTGTCACTAGGTACTGTCGTCCCCGGCCTTGTCCACACACAGGGGAAGGTCCTTGGTGGCAAGCCACACCTGGTGTCCTGGTTGGTACACCATCCGGCGTACCACCACTAGCATATACACCATCCTGGAGCATCCAGCATGCAGCAGACCAGACCCGGCAGCACCTCCTCACCAGGGCATCGGCGGATGGCACCACCACCTCCTTCTCTGTGCTTGGAAATACTGGGGGTTGATAACCATGAACACATTTAAATGGTAAGATACCAATAGCTGATGTGGTTAGTGAGTTATGTGGAAATTCTACCCGGACTAGGTGTTTTAGGGAGACTAGGCAACGCAGTCAAGTTTCTAGGTTGTGATTCACACATTATGTCTGTCTGTTTGACTGAGGGTGGTAACCTCAAGTGAGACTAACGGTGGCTCCTAACAAGGTACAAAACTCTCCCCAAACACAGGAGGCAAACTGCGGACCTCGGTCCAATACAATGTCAGTGGGTATGCCGTGAATCCTAGTTATGTGCTGTAATACAAGGGACACTGTTTCTTTGGCAGATGGGAGTTTGGCAAGGGGCACAAAGTGGACCATTAGGCCACCAGAATCTCGGCTGCATCATGAACGAAGTCCTTCAGGAGCCCGGATGTCAGGTCAGCTGCGAGGTGTGAGCCCAGTGGATGACCTGTGAACGCATGCCCTCCTGGACGTATAGTTAGTTGGGAGGGCAGCCTCTAGGTATCGGGTTCTCACCAATGACTATTCTACAATTCTATTGGCCAGGTCAACGCTCCAACCACACGGTTCAGTGGAAGGATGGGCCCTGGATCCTTGGCCGTAGGCTCTGGGTCATGGAGACAGGACAGGGCATTGGGCTTCCTACTCTTGGAGCCCGGTCTGTAAGACATGGAACCAGGAATGGGAGCTGAGCTCTCTCCAGCCAGTGTCTTCACTCTTCCAGAGCCTCTTTCATAGGCAGTAGCTCCTTATTCCCCATGCCATGATTCCTCTCGGCCAACGTGAGCTTCCTTGAGAAGAAAACACAGGGGTGTAGCCTGGTGTCCAGGGCAGGTCTTTGGGAGAGGATGGCGACAACCCCCTCATCCACCTCCACCAAGAACTGCCTTTGGGGATCAGGAAGATTAAGGATGGGTGCAGTGGAAAACATTCTTTTCAGTCTCTGAAAAGTCTCCTCAGTGGAAGCAGTCCATTTAAAAGAAATCTTGGCTGAGGTTAGGGCGTGTAATGGTGCAGCTATGGTGCTAAAGTTCGTGACAAACTTGCTGTAAAAGTTTGCAAATCCCAGGAACTGCTGGACCTTCTTGCGGTTGCTGGCTGGGGGCCAGTCCTGCACTGCCCTTACCTTTGCCAGGTCCATTTGAACTTTTCCGGGGGAGACTATAAAACCATGAAATTCACATTTCTCTGCTTTTATGGACAGTTTGTTCTACAATAACCGGTTTAACACTTGACGAACATGATTATATGTTATATGAATATCAGGTGAGTAAAACAGTATATCATCCAGATACACAAAAATAAAGCAACCAAGACAATCATGCAACAGGTCATTAATCATGTGTAAAAACACAGCAGGTGCATTAGACAGACCAAAGGGCATCACCAAATATTCGTAGTGGTTGGTAGGGATGTTAAACCCAGTTTTCCACTCATCGCCTTGTCTGATTCTAATCAAGTTATACGCGTTGCACAGATCTAATTATGTGAACACTTTGGCTCCCAGGAGTTGCTTGAAAGCGATGGACATCAAAGGCAGAGAATGTCTATATTTTACAGTGAGAGCATTTAGCGGGCTATAGTCAATGCAGGGGCATAATGAGTCATCTTTCTTTTTGCTACAAAAAAAGTCAGAGGGTGATGAGCAGGGGCGGATTAACCCTGCCTCCAACGACTGGCTAATGTAGTTGTCCATGGTCTTCCTCTCTGGCTGGGATAGCACATATACTCGCCCCTTGGGAATGGTGGAACCCAGTATGAGGTCTATGCCACAATCATAAGGTCTATGTGGAGGTAGAGATGTAGCCTTAGCTTTGCTAAATCCTCCCTCAGGTCGTGATACTATCGTGGTACACCTGTCAGATCAGGATCGGTTTCCACAGAAGCCGACAAGGGAGACAGAAGCACGTTTACCGACCAAGAGGCCTGAGATGTGGACACAGAGTTGAAAAGACAGGTCAATTTATAATCATCACGCCACTTATAAACCTTTCCAGTCCGCCAATCAATGCATGGCTTGTGCGTACGTAACCATGGATGTCCCATCACGACAGGGTGCTTCGCAGAGGCAAATACATACATAAGTTTGTTTTATCACAATGTTCGCTTATAGACAATTCAATGGGATCTGTACGACGAGTAATGGTAAACAGTTGGATTCCATTTACTGCTTTAGCACGTAAAGGATCCGGCAACGGAACAGTCGGAACTTTCACTTCATGGATGAAATTAATGTCTATTAGATTTTTGTCTGCACCCGAGTCAATGAAAGCTTTGACAACATGAGTCTGATCAGTCAATGTGCGTGATGAATTGAGTGAGGTCGTGCCCACCCACCCACGTATGAGGTTTGTGTGGCTTTTCCTTTTTCGAGCAGGCAGCTCACAGATGTCCTTGCTGACCGAAGTAGGAGCACCGGCCCTCCTGTTGACGGCGCTGTCGCTCTGCGGCGGAGAGTCTGGTGCGGCCGAGCTGCATGGGAACCTCTGCAAATGCAGGGGCATCAGGTGCGATGGGGCGCTGGAAAGCGCCTGACGAGTATATGGAGATGGGATGTGCTGGCTGCGGAGGTTTGAGTCGGTCGAGTCGTGGTGCAGCATCCATCCTTTCCTTGGCTCTCTCCCGAAGCCTTAAGTCCATCCACAGGGCGAGGTCGACCAAAGCATCCAGGTCGGATAGTGCATCAAGAGGAGCTAATGCGTCTTTGATGTAGGACAAAAGGCCCCTCCTGAAGGAGTGCTGCAATGCAGCATCCCCCCATTCAACGCCGGCCGCCGCCACCCGGAACTTGACGGCGTACTCGGCCACACAGTCCTGGTGCTGGCGCAAATTGTTCAAAGCCCTGGCCGCCCCCGTGGCCGTAAGGGTGGTGTCAAGTACCCTCCTAAGCACGGCGAAGAACACCTCAGTGGTGTGGCAAATGGGAGGGTTGCGGTCTGCGACCTCTGTGACCCATGCTGAGGCGCGGCCAGTCAGGTGCGACATGATGAAGGCAACCTTATGGGTCTCAGAGGCGAACACCAGGGGCCGTAGCTTGAAGTACAGCTTACACTGATGAATGAATGGGCAGCACTCTACTGAGGAGAGAACCATGTGACCGTGTGAGGGGCGAAGGATTCCCCAGGCGAGGAAGCTGGAGCCGGTACGGCGGATGCTGTGGGAGGAGCGGACGACGTGGCACCTAGCTTGAGGTACGCCAAGACGCGTTGCATGGTTTGCAACAATTGTTACATTTGTGAGGTCATGACTGCCTGATCTCCGGGTTTCTGGTCGATGAGCTGCTGGACCGCTGGGTTCAACGCGGTTAGATTCTGCTCGTGCTCGTTGCAGCCTCTGTCCCTGAGCGCCCATGGTGTTCTTGACTGTACCTATCTCCGCTTGATCCATTATCTGGCCAGTGCGTTCTGTTATGATCACGCACCCACAAGGCACAGATCCGAATGCGTTCAAGGTATAACAATAAACATTTATTATAGATAAGTAAAATGATAAATATGCACCGAACAAAAAAGCCAAAGTTCAAAAGGATAACAAAAAATGCTGGCGTACTAGGATGCAATAATAGATCAAAAAGAGACTTGCCGAGGCAAGCAAAAAAGCAAAACAAAAAGCGCTGGATTAAACCACCAGGAGTCATTTAATCCAGCGTCGAGGAGGCGAAGGAGGGGGAAGGGGGAGCCTGCAGACCTTCGGCCAAGGCTGCCGTGTCTAGCACGGCCATGCTAGTGTATGTGTATTGTGCTTGTGTGTGTATTGTGCATGTATGTGGTGGGTTTGTGTTTTCTAAAGTGCAGTTAAGGCAGGTTTTTTTAACCTGTGGAAAAGAGATGACTCACTACTCTCCCTAGTGGTAATAAGATGGTGGGTCCTCTGCATTATAGAACTGCAATTTGATGTGCAATAATGAAAACAACTCCAACACATGACAATGGATTCGAGGACATACACAGGTGGATTTCAATAGCAAACCTTTATTCCAATTACTGAGACAATGCACCGTCGCCAACCTTGATCAACGTGCTTTGAATACTAGTGTGACTGCTGGGTTCAATTTTCTTCAAGCAATCAATACTTTATCTTTTTTCTTCTTGCTGCATAAAATTCATACAGCTGATAGATAGCTCACAGTATCAGAGAACATTTATTAATCATCCAGGGACAACACAAGAGGCTACACATGCAGAGAGCATCCATTCACAGTTGGACCCACTGGATCTACATATCTCTAACCATCTGTCATGTTACACTCTTTGATTTCACAGACCTTTGGGACAGACTTTAAATCATTTGAAACAATTCCACATACACATTAAAGATTTTTCAATATATCCAATATATATTTAAAATATTTTGTTGTGCTACTCTGGGTGGAGACATTGTGTGACATCTGAAAGGATAATGTTAAAGGTATAGTGTGTAAGATTTGGTGATATCAAGAGGTGAAGTAGCGTGTTGTATCCATCACCTCACCCTCACCCTTCTGAGCATGCAGGAGAACCTATGGTAGACTTTAGTTGTCATTAAAACTCAAAAGATGTTTAGTATGTCCACTCTGGGCTACTGTAAAAACATGATCGTCCCCGTAGAGAGGACCAGCTCCACATGTAAATGGGCTAATTAAAGGGTAATGGAAAAAATAAAATATTTGCATGATTATAAATTCATGAACATGCCAGTACGTAATTGTTTTGTCAAATATTTGGAAGTGTCAAAACTAACCAAAATCTTACACATTGCACCTTTAAGGCTTTATCTAAAGAATAAAACTTGAATTTTGCACACACCTAATTTCAACTTTGTTAATATTGGCATGGTTGGTGTCACATATTTTATATATATATATATATATATATATGATACAAAAGTAAAATTAGAGCCTTCATTAATATGTTGTTTATGAACAAGCTGGTAGGAAATTGCATTTGAGATATTATATTTTTTTCAAGTGTGACCGTGGAATTGATTGAGCTCTTGTGTGCAATTGCATGCAGCCACATTACATGTGTGTGTAATAAACAATGAATTACAAAATGGTATTTTTCCAAATGTGCAGTCGTATGAATGTATGTGTCAAATTTAGTGAGTAAATCAAAACCCCAACTATTATTCATTAGAGTTATAGATCTCCACTGATGTTTCTGAGCTACATTATGGCACTGGGTAATATTATTAGTACAAACACTGGTGATTCTCGTGACTTTAATTGACTTACTGTACATTTGCATACGGCCCCAAATATATTAACTTTAGCATCTAATGTAATATTAAGTTAATAAAAATGAAAGAGACAAGATGATTGGCCATACGCATTCGTAGACTGTTTAAAGATGGAGGGAATTAGTAATAGACTAATGCAAGATTTGCTGACAGGCATGGTTTTTTGACATTTGGAAAAATAAAACCAAAAGACAAAAAAGTAGATAAATCATGTTTACTTTTATAATTCTAGTATTAAATTAGGAAACAATTACTTGGGAGAGGGGTTAATACAACCATTTAAATGAAAATAGTCTACTTGGGTTACTTTAGGGGCAGTAGTAGCTCAGTCAGTAAGGACGTAAGCTTGTAGCCAGGGGGTTGCCTCCAACCAAATGTGGAGGTTGGACTGGTAGCTGGAGAGGTGCCAACCCCTCATCCTGGGCACTGCCGGGATGCTCTTGAGCAAGGCACCAAACCCCGAACTGCTCGGGGCGCCTGTATATGGCAGCCCCCTCACATCTTTACCTTAGGGTATGTATTGTGATTGTGTGTGTATTTGTCTGTCTCTCTAACTGCATGTCCAGCATGTAAAACAAACATAAGAAAGCATGTGTCATGACAGAGTGAAAACATTTTTGAATTTCCCCTTAGTGGGATTAATAAAGTAATCTTCTTCTTTAAAAATAGATGTAATCTTTTAGGAGTTTTGGGGGACAAAACTTCAGCTATTTCTGTTTTAGACGTTTGTTAAATTATGTACACATTTTCACTTGTTTGATACAAAGTGGGTGAATAAATAAACCTCATGTAACAAGCTCAAGTAAGAACAGTAATTAGATAGAAACGATTGGCTATGGATCACTCACTTTAAATAAAGGACATACCATTCAACACTTATGCAAAATATATGCACATCAATGATAAGAAGAGTTCCTATGATATGCACTATAGAAAGGAAACCATGCAAATGTTCATAAATCTAACAAATCATGTACAATAATTATGCAGGCTTGCTGTACAAATACTGAAAGTTCGATCTAATGATTGATCTTCTTTTCATATGAACATTTCTGGCTTTGGCAAATGTTTTCCCTATGGCATATTTCTTTCACATGTGCTTTGTAGCAACTAATAAGGTAATGATGGCCAATAATGCAATATCTGCCAAAAACATAATCATTTGGCCATTTTAAATGTAAAAAAGCCAATAACATAACAACTTACCAATGATGTAATAAAATGTTTGAGCCCATAACGTAATAACATTTTGCTAATAATAATGAATACTAAGTTATTACGGTAATAGCCTAGCATTAAAAAATCCTTAGAAAATGTAATAACTGCAGTCAATAACGTAATGACTTATTTCATTATTGGCTGAATGTTATTACGTTATTGGCTCAAACATTTATTACAATATTGGTCAGTTATCATGTTATTGGCTTTATTACATTTAAAATAGCCAAAATGATTATGTAATTGGCAGGAATTACATTATTGGCTATTATTACCTTATTGGTTGCTACATGCCCGTTCTAGACACTGTCGTATTTAGTGGGTGCTTATTTAACCTCTGACATACAAATGTATGATATGCATTACAATGTAAACCATTGTAAATAACCTATGTTGTAGGCTATTTTCAGTCCACCTTCAGCTTTTATTTTGAAGGCGGCATTTTACTTTTGTCATTATCTTGTACACAATGGCATTGGATACACACAGGTGTGATTTGGTAGGTAGGATATCTGCTGGTTACTTCATGGCACAAATGGAAATGACTTTACAACGGTGGTTCTCAACTGGACTGGCTTCAGGACCCATCATCACCTTAATGACGAGCAGCGACCCAAATCAATACGGTGTATGTTAGCATTACAGGGCTTCATCGCCACCTACTGTTAAGGAGTGTGAATGGACCGATGCCTTAAAAATCCCCTTCAAAATAAAAGCATAGCAGCAACTTTTATATCCAGTCAATACCCACCAGTTGAGAATCACTGCGTTACAAACACATAACAATAGAGACAATGCTGCTCTTTCAATGCGTTTGGCAGAGATCACCCATCAAAGATATGAATAGATTTGATCATCATCATAACAATGAGGTATTATATTTTGACAGCAATGTTATATATTTAAAAAATGCTACATGTAGTGCTGCCTGCACCAAAACAACTTCAATGCAATGTTTAGCATATTAGTTTACGGAGGATCCTGTTTCTTAATCGTCAGTTTAAGAAGAAGTCGTTGGTTTCAATAGTTTCAACTTTGTTAAAGGTGGTGAAGTTGCATGTTGTAACCATCACCCTGACCCTTCCGGGCATGCGGGAGAACCTATAGCAGATTACAGTTGTCATTAAAACAAAACATGTTTAGTATGTCCATTCAGGGCTACTGTAAAAAATGTAATGGCGGCCAGCATAGAGAGGACCTGCTCCTTACGTAAATATACATTAATAGGCTCAAAAATACATTTGGGTGAATATGAAAATGTCAGTATGCTATTGCACAAAAAATGTAGAAGTGACAAAAACAACCGGAATCTTACACGCTGCACCTTTAAATGGTCGAAATGTGAGCATAGAGGGAAAAAAACAGCTTTTGCAAATTTTTCCGAACTTATTATCTAACTGATGTTTTAGAAAGGCACAATACAAGATGAATGTGGCTACATTTGATAAGTTGTATTAGTATATTTTAAGGTAATTTGCTACGCACGTTTTTAAAGGTGCATTTTACAGAATTTTTAGGAAAAAGATATTTGCAGCCACTTCTTTTTCTCCACATTTGTTGTAGATTGTTTTTAAATCTTTAGATTTTAGATTTTAAATTTTTTGTAGTTGATTTTGTGAGATGTAGATGGGACAATTTCAAGTCAATTCAACCTTAAAAAGACTCATCTAAGCATGTGTATTATAAAATGAAAAGGAATATTATTTATATTTGTACGGAAATGTATTGCAGTCTCTCAGCCAAAAAGAAATCACATTAAATCGTAATTACATGATCAATTAAGACAACATAATAATAATTAAAATGATACTACTACTACTATTACTACTACTACTACTACTACTACTACTACTACTACTACTACTAATAATAATAATAATAATAAACAGGATGGAATAAAACAATTTCAAATACATATTTTTTTCATATTTCAATTTCTTAAGTTGAATATTCTGTTCAAATTGCTTAATATGTTCAATAAAACATAACATTTTGACAGTTTAGGGTGGTGATTACGTCATTTTACAACAGTTACGACGCCGATTGCTACTTTACTATTGTAAGGCAGTTTAAGTAAACAAGGGGTTCAACAGAGATATAAGCTGAGTCCCATTTAAGGGTCGGTGTGCTACTTAGTGCTCTCCTCTCACGCACTTGTCGGCCGTGAGAGGATTGCACTCACTGCATTACGTGGTTAAATGAGATGGTCCACACTTGGCAGCAGTTGTGGATGGGACTCGACAAAATGTAGCCAGAAACAGTCGCTGTGCCCCAATTCTCTCACCTCCTCTTTATCGAGGAGAGTTCATTTCAGCATATACAATTATTTTACAATATTTCTTATTACACCACAGCAATATGTGTGTGTGTTGTAATTTAACGTATCAACATGAAACGTGAACCCTTAAAGGTGTTTCCTGTTCAATGTTGAGCTTCTGAGGCAGGAAGCTGCTCACACAGCAGCTAACGTGGCTAATTAAGATGCCAAGTCACAGCAGCTAACGTGGCTAATTAAGATGCTAAGTTCACAAAACCTGAGTTTTTTTCAAACGAGTCAGTTGGTCTCCGCTTCCGTGTTTTTGGCTTCGTTTACGTGCGGCGTATATACTTTTTTTTATAAATACAAGAGTATTTCTTACAGCATCAAGCAGGTGCATTGAATTAAAATTCTAACCCTAACCCTAACACGAACCCTCACCCTACCCCCTAACCCTAACACTGCGTAATTCCATGATAATGTGCTTTTTTTTTAACTAAGTGAATGCAGTTCACTTCCGTATATTTGTACCCTGGACTTCCATGATTATGACAGCCTCAAGGATATTTTTGCAAAATAACAATATTCATTTGAACGCTATCGAAAATACCTTGTGGTCAAGTACTCTGTTGTGTTTTTGAGATGTACTGATAATCTTTCAGTATCATAATACACCAGTGATATGCTGTTTTTGTGCAGTGGGTCTGAGGCCAGCATTTGTAAGTACAGGATGTAAAGTTGGGGGCTCAGGATTTACAGTAAACAAGGTACAGTAAATGTAAATATTTCAGTGCAAGTCACAGCATATTTGACTTCATAGCTACAGAAGGAATGCTAAGCACACTTATGGTTCAAAACAGTATTGAGTATGTGATATCTGTACAGAAAGGAGACGGAATACAAAACATATCTCTGTCACACGTTTTCCAATCTTTGCAAAATAAATCACTCTAATTATAGTAAATAGTATTTTGTGGCATAGCACCGAGGGAAGTAAACACTGGATTCACAGCTATGGTACAACTATTTTGCAGAATGTGACTTTTTTTAAATAACTTTTTTTTCCTTTATGTGATCATTCATATCCAAAACATACAGAACAGTTCTAAAAAAGTGGTTCTTCCTCTTCCTCTGCCCCCCCCTCCCCCACAAAAAAAAAAAACAGCCGTACAGCATTAACATGACAATAGTTTGCCTTGGGGAGTGAATGAACTCAAAAGTTACACAGTGATTATTTCTACAACACTCAAAAAAGTTGTGCTTTAGTGTAAACGGGTACAAAAATCTCATGCTGGATAAAACTCTTTTTTTTCTTTTGAAGGTTTCATGACACCATTGGTTCTCAACTGGTCCGGCTTGGGGACCCACCATCACCTCTTGATGACGAGCCGCAACCCCAAATAAAAAATAAAAAAAAAGATAAGTTTGATGTTTGCCCTCTTTTGTCCTCGTTATAAGAAATATTCCATGTAGTCTGTGTCGTATTTATGTTTTGTTGTGGTCTATTATCATCGCCACCTACTGTTAGGGAGTGTAAATAGATGGCACTCGGATGCATAAAAAATCCCTCTCAAAATAAAAGCACAGGATTCTTCTTTCTTAAAGGTACAGTGTGTAAGATTTGGTGACATCTAGAGGTGAAGTTGCATGTTGTATCCCTCATCTCACCCTCACACATCTGAGCATGCAGGAGAACCTGTTGTAGATTTAAGTTGTCATTAAAACTCAATAGATGTTAAGTACATCCACTTTAGCTACAGTAAAAACATGGCAGCCCCATAGAGAGAACCCCCCTCCTGTAAATCTACATTAATGGGCTCATTTTAGGGTAATGAAAAAAATTAAAAGAAATAAAATTTAGGGTTAGGGTTAGGGTTTGAAGTTTGAAAAATGACTGAAATCTTACACACTGCACCTTTAAGGGGTGTGAATAGATGGCACTCAGATGCATAAAAAAACCCCTTCAAAATAATAGCACAGGATTTTTCCTTCTTAAGTTCTTTTTTTCCCAAAGGCCCGTGACTCAACTGTAAATAGGTCCCACTCTTGGGCCGTGACCCACCAGTTGAGAATCACCCTGATACACAATGGCAGGTAACACAACTGTGTTTTGCATTATTTGCTACATCTTCTCAGAAGTCTTTTTTTTTTAGTCCTTGAAAACGGGAGTTAGCGACGTTCCCTTGTAGAAAACGTTCCTGGCGTTGTCGGGGCTGTTGGCTCTCTCCGGAATCAGGATGAGATTATTGCCTTTCCTCTGCAGCGATGACTCTCGACTGGATGTTAGCGAGATGCTTTCTGGTGGGTTCTCCCCGCCTCCTCCTCCTCCGCTTCCGGATCCCGAACTGCTACCATCTCCTGGAGTGACTCTTATGGTCGACGGACCCTGGGAGTGGGACCTCTGCTCCGACTGGCCGGTGGTTTGGGTGTGAACAGTCACGATAGGCAGGGTGCTGACGGCAGCAGTGGTGGTGACAACGTGATTGGCACGTTTCCTGTCAATGGAGCCTTCGCGCATTGAGTTCGAGCTCTCCGAGTCTCTATTTAGATCGTTGAGCTCAAAGGACTGCTTCATGTTCCCGCCTCCTCCTCCTCCTGCTGTCCCTGCCCCTGCTGCTCCACCAAGTCCAGTGCCGTGGTCTAGGGATCGCCACCTCCATGATCCGCTTCCATCGGTGGACGGAGGTTGGATTATGGGTTTGTTGTTCTCAGGGTGGGCCTCTACTCTCACGATAGCACCAGTGCTCCCTGAAATGCTGCCAGCGGTGCTGCCGAGTGAGCTGGTCCCGGTGGTGCAGGAAGGTTCTGGGTCATTTAACATCCTGTAACGGGTGGAGTCCTGGCAACTCCCAGTCATGCTGCAGCCTACGCTACTCTCATCTAAGCTCTTGGAATGGGTTTTTAGTAGGCCCTGCTGCTTGGACATCGCAATCACTTGCATAATACGTGGCTGCTGGTTCTGGCCGTTATCATTAGTCCTACTGGCTGCCGTCTTCTCCGCCGCCCTTTGCCAGTTAGCCTGAACTGAGCTATTGACCATTGACACCCCGTCATCTCCTACTCCCACCATTCTTCTCAGAGAGGAAGTGTTATAATGCTCATGAGCTTCTTCCGGGATGTGGACCAACTGTGAGGACCCAGGTCTAGACTGCATGGCTATCCTGGCCCCTCCGGTGATGCCACTACAGTTACTGGGCAGGGTGGTGCTAGCACCAGTGGCCAGTTTGGACAAGTACGCATGGCTATCAAAGCCTCCGTTCAGTCCCATAGCCGATGGCTCGGAGCTGGATCGGAGCTCCATGCTGCCGTGGTGGTGTGGGTGCAAGGAGGACTGACCGGATGAGGAGTCGACAGAAGACGAGAAGGAGTCCGGGACCTGCAAGGAGCATTTGTGGTTGCTGTTCTTGCTCTTCCATTGGGACAGAAGCTGTTTGGAGCGGCTGGAGTCCATGGAGGCATGGTGGAGGGTGGCAGCATGACGCCTTGCCGCTTCCTCATACGCTGCCATGGCCTGGGGTGTGTGCACACGGGGAAGGGTGTGGCTGAAGGTCACGACTGCATCTTTGTCACGGGGGGAGATCACTTCCACATCTGCACCGGAACGCTTCAGGTCCTCGGGCCTTGGCTGCTGAAGAGCTCGGTGAAGGAGACCCTCGGAGTGTGAAATGGAAATGCCGGGCTCCCCGGCCATGCTGGCTTTCATTTGCAGGTGATGGAGGACTGCCTCCTGGCTGATGTGGGGCAAAGAACAAGGAGGGCGGTGCAATTGGAGGGGCGGGCTACTGCTGGTCTCCTCACTTGGCTGGAAATTTCCAACTGCATACAAACCCTAGAAGAACACATAGAAATATATTTTAGCTAAATCAATCAATCTTGTCAATAACCTAATTGTTATGTAAAACATTATTTTTTAATTAAAAAATATATAACAATATTACTCAAAATAATATTATAATAATTTGTTAAGAAAACAATTACTAGTTACTAAAGGTTAAATAAATACATAAATAAATAAATAAATAAATAAAGTGGCAGCAGAGGCAGAGGGGTTAGAGGAGTTGTCCTTGAACCAGAGAGTCAGAGGTTCAACTCCAAAACCATTTACAAAGAAACTGTGCCTTGTAAAGTTGGATGAATTAGCCTTAAATCATTTTTACAATGCTGTGTTGTCCCAACGCGGCATTCTTTGAGTTACCTTGAGATGCTAAAGTCATCAATGGTAAAGTCTTTCTCGTTGATGACAGTTTTTCAGTTGTGGTGCATTTAATCAGGTATACAGCAGAAGTTGATTAGTTTCAAATGGTGATATTAATGGATGCAGATGGACTTTGAACTTTGCATGGAAAAAAAGGATATCAAAACACTTTACCACTAGAAGTTGCACTAGCAGCATCATGCTTGAAAAAATAAA
>JAFBJT010017913.1:12144-32884 GCA_016785325.1 Chascanopsetta lugubris | reverse complement strand
CATTAAACTGGTTTGCCGGCCAAATCCAACCAAGAACAGTTCCACTGTTAGCAGCCTCGTTGTAAACACAGGAACGAACCAAGTGCTTTTTCTAGCACCAGTCGCTCTGTAAATATTCCGTAATAGATCATGTTGCTCTTCGCAGCCGTGTGGTTTGTATCAGCAGCGTTGGAGGAAGAAGAGGAAGATGGAGGACACGCGGTAACAGTGCGTAACGTTAGCATTAGCATCACAGAGCACACAAGCTACTTGTCACGGTGATGTTGTGGAGCTGTACAACCTTCTAATCCACATATGTCAGAGTCAAGGGTTTTCTATGGCCCCCAGGATGATATTGATTTATTATTACAACCGGCCCGCAGGCAGCAGCAAGCCAGCAGCCCGCAGATGTTTTACACGCACCAATACTACATTTCCCACAATGCAACGGTGACGCACCGAGCGGGGGGCGTCTTCATTTCATTGTTTAGCAGCAGTCATTAGCTTAGCAACAGAACGTAACTTTCGGATACCCATCAAAATGGCAAAACGGAAGGTGGACACTGAGACCCGGGGATTTCAAACAAGGTGGGAGTCGGAGTACATGTTCACGGAGCTCGCTGGAAAACCTGTGTGTCTTTTGTGCGGAGAAAGTGTGGCGGAGATGAAAGAGTATAATCTGAGACGGCATCATGAGACGAAACACGCGGACAAATACAAGAATATGGACGTGGAACAAAGGCTACAGGAGGTTGAGGCATCTCGACAGGCTCTGTTCAGAAAAGCCGAATCACAAAGCGAGGCTGCTGTCAAGGCCAGTTTTGTTTTGGCAGAAGAGATCGCGAAATCAGCCCGGCCATTTACAGAGGGGGACTTCATCAAAAACTGTATGCTTAAAGTTTGTGACTTAGTTTGCCCAGACAAAAGGCAAGTGTTTTTAAACGTGAGCCTGAGCAGAAACACCATCGCCGAGCGAGTCGACCAGTTGTCCATCAATCTAAAGGAGCAGCTTGTGAAAAAGGGCAAAGGTTTCATCGCATATTCCCTGGCTGTGGATGGGAGCACCGACATTTCTGACGTTGCCCAGTTGTTAATTTTCATCCGGGGAGTGGACTCCCGCCTAAACGTGACAGAGGAGTTTTTGGCGTTACGTCCTATGCGTGGCACAACTACAGGACATGATTTGTATGAAGAGGTGTCAAGATGTATAAATGAGATGGAGCTGCCTTGGGAAAAACTCGTGGCTTTGGCAACAGACGGAGCACCTGCGATGTGTGGACACGGGAGTGGACTGGTGGCGAGGATACGGGAGAAGAAGCAGGAGGAAAACGTCAGAGATGAGCTGACAGCTTATCATTGCATCATACACCAGGAAGCGTTGTGTGGAAAAGCCTTGAAAATGGAACATGTAATGAGCACCATCACGCACGCAGTCAACTTGATCAGAGCCAAAGGTCGAAATCACTTACAGTTCAAGGCATTTCTGAGCGAGTTAGAAACGGAGCTTGGTGACCTGCCGTATCACACTGAGGTGCGATGGCTAAGCCGAGGAAAGGTGCTACAAAGATGCTTCGAGCTTCGTGAGGAGATTTGTCTGTTCTTGGACAGCAAAGGTGAAGACACAACACAACTCCGAGACGAAAGGTTTTTGTGTGAAATGGCTTTTCTGTGTGACATGACGAGTCATCTGAATGCCATGAACTTGCAGCTGCAGGGTCGGGGTCGTGTCATCTCTGATATGTACTGTACAGTGAAGGCGTTTAAAACCAAACTGATTCTGTGGGAGGCACAGATGCGGAAAGACAACTTGAGCCACTTTCCAAGCTGCCGTACCATGAAAGAGAAGCTCTCTACCGGTGTGTTCCCGAGCGCACAGTTTGCTGATACAATGAGTGAACTGGCCGCTGACTTCCGAGGCCGATTTGCTGACTTTGAAGCACACAAAATCAGGCTCGAACTGCTCAGTAATCCATTTGCAGTCGATGTGGAAAGCTCACCGCTAAATCTCCAAATGGAGTTGATTGAGCTCCAATGCAGTGATGCACTGAAGGCAAAGTATGCGGCAGTAGGTGCTGCGGAGTTTGCCCGTTTCCTCCCCGACACGATGCCCCAGCTGCGCATCCAGGCTGCTCAAACGCTGTCTATGTTTGGCAGCACGTACCTGTGTGAACAACTGTTTTCTTTGATGAAGCTGAACCAAACATCGCACAGAAGTCGACTTTCTGCCGAACACCTTAAGTCAGTTCTGAGGATTTCCTCAGCTCAGAGTCTGACCCCGAACATTGACGAACTTGTACAAAAGGTGAGACACCACCAAGTATCAGCCTCAGCCTCAAACGAGTGAATATTACTGTGCAGTCACATATTTAGAGTTTTTACTCAGTTCAAAAGTTAAAGTTAAATACTTGTTTTCACTGCACATGTGCCTTTTCCTTGAAGAAAGTGTTGTTTTTGGTTAATAGATTTTTGCTCTTTATTTTATTGTATTTCAATCCAATTGTGTTTTATAAATATTTCAGTTGAGTGAATGATAGAAAATAGCTAAAATTGTTTATTTCTTTGAAGTAAATTTAGCCCACTTTTGCTAAATGAGAAAATATACTGATGGTGCCTTGAATAATACCGCATTTAATGTTCATGTTCAATCATTTAATCTTCATGTTATGGGGATTTTTATCTAAAGGAAATTTGTCTTTTGTGCCTGTTGAAAATAAAATAATTACTGTCAGAGCCATAAGAAAATATTGCTTTATTTATCCGTTCATATTGTAATATATTTGTAGGTTTTCAGTAGGTTCAGTTTGGTTCACTACACTATATGCGGCCATTTAAAAATGTTTCAATGAACATTCGATCAGTCTGGCCCTCGGCTTGTAGCTAAACGTTTTATTTGGCCCTCCGTCCATTTGACTTTGACACCCCTGATTAGAATCTAATCACACTCCACCTTCCTCTTCTTCCTCCGACGCTGCGGATACAATTTTATTCCATTTCTGCCGAATCATAAAGTAAACAATGTAAACCCCACGTGCCAGACTTCTCAAATCTGAACACGTTGAACCTGTAATCAAACTTTGACATTTAGTCTGTCATTTCAGATTCATGTCCTGAATAAGTAAATGTGTCCTCACATGGACAGTTTTGAAAAGGGCGAGAGATGTTGGCTTTGTATTCGAGAGCGAGAAAAGTTCTGTTGTCCTTTTCACGCCTTTGTCGCTCTAGCACACACTTTCTCTCTTTTTTCTTTTGGGGACATTTTGGGTGCATTTTTGGAATTTCCATCAAAGTGCTCAAACTCAGGCTCTCTCCTTAGCAACCAATCCAGCTGCCACATATTAAACCACTGCAACCATGGCTCCGTACTTTCATTGTCTCCTGGTGCACTTATCCTTTCTTTTGGGACACAGGACTTCTGAGAACTACTGTTGGACATTACTCATCAACGTATTTGTACGTTAAACACTTTTTTTGCATGAGTTTGCTTCATGAAGCCAGAATGAACTCATTCTGCTTTGGCACAGATGTGAACAGGAGCACTGATCCAGGAATCACATTCATAAATGATGCACTTTTTTTTTAATGTCAACAACTTTTCAAAGATCTGTATGTTTTAATGTCTGATTCTCATATCAACATATGTATAACATGTATCCTGTACATTTCCAGCATAAAGATTGAGCTGTCAGGACCAGGAGAAACCATGGAGACTTAAGGAAGCCAAATGTTCATTCTAATTGCTTTGCTCAAGAATATATTAAAGTGGTGAAATGACATTTTGGGTGAAATGACTTACTAGCATTACTACCCACCTGAGGAGTTTAATCCAAGAAAGACTCAATTATCACCACACACATTCAACACACATCTTTGTCACTATAGACGTGGAAACCTCTGAGATATAACTTAAATATAACATTTATTTTTTGTTCACACAATTTTAGGTCAGTTTAACCAGATCCAGAGAAGTGGACGCCAGGCCACAGACAGGATAACAAAAGACACTAACCACCAAGACGTGGTCTTTTACAGACATTTCATGACCAATGGGAGTTCTTCTTCAGAGGTGAATGAGTTGGGTTTAGAGTGAAAAATAGGTTTCGTTGAGCTAATGTGTCTTCTAAAATGCTACAATTTTACAAATATGATCATACATACATGAATGCATGAATACAAGCTGTCCACTTGAGCGTGACATGATTATCTTAAATATCATGACTTTAAGAAAGAAATGCAGTTTGCAGGTATAAAAGTGGTCACCATACACGAAACACTCTTTCAGAATATAACATTCAGAGCCATTGTTAAGTGTACTCATGTAGAGAACAGGGGGCCAGTGGAAGCAGCAGTGAAAACTGGGCCAGTGTAGAGTCCCGGCCCATCAACAGGAACCTAAGAACACAATAAAACACAATATATGTGGAATGTAGATGGATTTAGAGATAATGAGCAGTGCATCTCAATCTGTCTGTGTTCATCTCTTGTCTGTATCTTGAGGCGTTCAAAAATGTAAGGACCTAATTTGATGGACAATTTCTTGTCTGCTTTTCTATATGCTCAGTATTGTTACCTAAGACCTTTAATGGGCTTTAAACGTCTTTGGAGATACCCGGGGATGACAATAACAAAACTGAAGACTACATTTGTACCCGACTGCAAGTAGAAGATCAAATAAGGGACAAATTAAAGTCACACAGAAACTTACCTCTCCCAGAGCCTGTAAGGCAACTGTAGCTGCCATGGCCTTGGCATGTTTCTTGTTGGGGCTTGCCGTCTGTGGCTGGTAGTCCACGCCATTTACAGTCACCTGGAAACAACATTAGTGGAGGCTTGTTTAAATGTCACTCTTGAATCCAAGGATATCATAAAGAACAGCATGAGACTGAGGACATGACCATAATTTCATTGACTTACTTTTTCAAATCGAAACAATTGCACTTGAGCTCAAAGCATCAGAGCAAAGGCTCTGCGAGCTGCTTTTTCAGCCTTTTGGAATTGAAAGGAGCGAGACACACGAAATCAATACCACCAACCTTGAAGAGGAAATTCTTGCGATGGTCAGGACCACTGTGGTGAACCATGACAAAGTCTGGCTGCATAATCCGTTTCTTGTTACACAACTCAATAAGAGCAGACACTGGGTGTTTCCCTGCACACAGTAACAGAGGAGAATACGATGAAGAACAACATAGTATAGTTGATCTATGGCTCAAGAGTTGGTGTGCTGTCCATTTACTATATCGTAATCTAAAATGAGTGTGTATAGACATCAGGGGATGGCGTTTGCATTTTCAAAGGAAAGTATCTGAGAAAGCACAGGTTTGTTACCCATCAAATCTTTGGTGACCACCAGCCCCCCTGTCTGCTTCTGTGGCTTCTCCCCTTCAGCTACTAGTCCTGTGATGTGAAGAAAACAAAACAAACAAAAAGATATCATATTTTGACAATGAATAGTCCATACATGTAATCAAGGATTACTCTTCATTAGAATTTCTTCCTGGTTTCATTAACCCCAAATCCTTCATTTGTGCATCGGGGAGGTTACACAGACAATACACTGAATGCACGAGAATCAAAATCTAGCGACAACAAAAGCATTGAATATTATGATCTGTGGCAGCCCACCTTTACGGTCCACCTTGAAATCAATGATAATTGGCTCCACTGTTCCCTCACGGTTCCTTCCTAGGCCCTCTCCAGTCCTCCAGCCCATCTTCCTCATCAAGAACTCCCCAACACCCCCCGATACTGGGGCGGCCCTGAGGAACTGGTCCTGACCAACACAAGAAAAGAAAGTATGAGAGGGGGAACGAGGGGAAGCAGCAGTTTATTGAGATTGTCGTACCTTCTTCAGCCACGCTTGTGGACCGTTGGTGGAAAGCTCCTCCGAGCTAAGGACCTGGGCTCCGGTCGTACCGGTGAAGAGTCCGGGAACAGTGTTGGACTGAGCCCATGCATCCACCTAGCAGGACAAAACAATAGATCAGAGGGCCAGAACACGTGTCAGATCCTACAATCCAAACAAGACAACACGAAGACTAAGTGCACGCACAACGATGCTGTCATTTAATTTCCCGAGGAGAAAAGGACATTCAGAGAAACAAAGCGTATCACACCTGTTCCTGCGCCCTGCTGAGCATGCATATGGCATTGACGTCGTACGGGTTCTCAGCCAAACGCCTCTGAGCTTTGATTCTCTCAGTTACAGCCTGAGAGATGTCGACAGGCTGCAGAGGGAGGGAACAGAGAGGGTCATGCAAGACAGTGTCGCGATCGAACATAAAGATAAAAACCCCATAAAAGGACACAACAGTGTTTGGAAACCCATTTGAAACGGCGCGTCGCAGTATGTATGCACGGTTCACCACCACGTCTCACCTGCAGCACCGGGTCCGGGAACACACTGTCATTGACGGGCCCGGCTACAGACTGTTCAACAGCCTCTGGTGAACCAGCTGCCCCCAGCTCCCCCAACGCTGAGGTGCCCGACGCTGAGGGAGCGGCGCCCTGGACCTTCCTGGCGCCAGCCGTGGCTTTGTCTGCCGATTTCTCAACAGGCACCCATTCGCCATAGGCGCCCAGAGTCTCGCCCTCCTGGACAGAGTAACACATCACGTCAGCCACGACCGTTTATCCCGACAGGGAAAGTTCGAATAATTCATGTCATCTCCTCTGACCTTCTTACGATGCTGCGACCCCGACGATACAGGAAACTCCTTGGCGATGCCGGCGTCGCTTCGCACTGCCGGGCGGACTGTCGTGTTCTAGAGATGTAAGGAAAGTGTTTGGACAGTCACGAGTTAGCGCACAGACATTCATTCAGTGACATATATGACAATGTAGATTAATATTACATTGATGCTGAAGCTGATGGCTTTCTGCTCACGAAGAGCTCCTCCTCCAAAAGGTTTCCCATCTTCCTCTTCATCGGACACATGGGGAACTGCCACCGGCAGCTCTCCTTTACTGTCCACAATCATTTTGCATTTCTACAAACACAAGCAGGCAATTGAGTTTCTTGTAAACCAGCTGGAGCTTCTTTACTGCTCAGAATCGGGCTGCACGTAGAGCTTATTGTCACTTACTGTCAGCGTACAGTTACCAAACGATTCTTAGTCAATGTGCAATGCAAACTGTGAGTGCTTACATCAGTAAATTCCTTAATGCTGATGCTGTTTGCTTGTTTAGCCACTTTCCTCTTCACCTCTTCCAGAGCAGCCATGTTGGGTTGTGCAGCAGAAGGAGGCGGCTTGTTGGTGATGGAGGGCAGTGACAGAATTGAAGACAGAGTGCCCATGTTGGACAAAGCTGCTGTCACGGTGGCTGTGATGGACAGTGACACAGAGAGAAAAACTCAGGACCTACTGTATCTGCCATGGCAATGCAGCGAGGAGGAAAAGGAGAATGAAAAACCGACCGGCAGTCATGCTGGCCATTGCAGCATTCATGGCCATACTTGGGAGAGCCAGGGGAAGCATTGTGGACCTCAGGCTGGCAGGGATGGGCATACCTGCTTTGGCACACATAGCAGCAGCATTGGCCTTGGCTATTTCTAGCAGCTGCTCTTTATCTGAGGAGAATAAACAAAAGAGAGAATGAGTGAATGATTTGGATGACGTTTCTGAGCGGAATAGATGATGTCCCCTGAAAATACAGCAGCTTCACATAATCTGACCCAGTTCACTGATGCGCTGAGGACTGTTGTTCACGTTGCCGTGTTTCCTGGGGGGGGATCTATCTTTGCGGAGGATGAGCACAGGGGAGTGACTCGGCTCTCGTTTCCAGCGGTCCCTTTGGCCATATGTTGGCCTCTTCCGGCTCCTTGACCACGAGCGTGACCTCCTGGACTTCCGGCCACCAGACCTGCATTTACAAAATGTGGGTCAGTGTCTCTTTTGTTCGGTCTGCATCGTCTGGCTGAAGTCTCTGGACATTACCACCTACTGTCACAAATCAATATAAAGCATATGACATTAGGACGTATAGGTCACAGTGCCAATTCGATGTATTTCACAGTAAAGCAAAGGAACCACTACCAATGTATAACAAAGCAAAGAGTCTTGACAAAGGAACAACTCCAGTGTCTGTACCTCGATCTTGATCTCGTCCTCCTCGAAGGGCTCCTTGACCTGGATCTCCTCTTGTGGCTGCGACTCGGTGACTTGGATCTTTTTTGACTTCTTGACGACTTTCCCTCTTTCCTCCTTGATGGGGACTTGGATGATTTCCTCACCCTCCTTGCTGGCGATTTATCCTCACTGGCAGGGTACCTGTGGCATTCTGCTGCTTTTGGCTGAGGAGAGCTAGGTCCAGTGGTCGTGTCAGGTTCAGTCGCTATGGACTGGTTCAGCAATGACTCGGATGTGGCGGAGCCTGCAGCTTTAGTAGAAGACTTAAGTTAAACGAAATGCAACAACAAGGACATGGTCACTGTAAAACGAGACAAGGTTTAAGATACAAATGAATCAAGCTGTGCAAGAATCACATTTCAAGTCAAATTGAACTAAGTGGGCTATCTATGAATAGCTCCTACCTGGTGTTTGTATTGGTTCCTCTGCCTTGGTTTCATTCGTCTCTGCAGGCTTTTCACTGTGGTCTGGACCCTGATGCTCCACCTTGCTGGAGTCGGTCAGCTCCTGAGTACTGATGTTTCTTTGAGAAGGGCTGGAGGTAGGCTGAGGTGGATGGTCACTTTTTGAAGGACCTTGGGGTAACTGTGTGGACTTCTCCACATCTCTTGTCATTTCTGAGGAGCTGCCGGCAGTCATGCAAGTCACAGCAATGCAGAATAAAGACAAGGAAGAATGCAGGAATATGATGAAGACCAGCATGTCAGCAGATAGACTGTTGCTTTTCAAAAAACTGTTTGTTACTGTGCGTGTAGCCATGTGTCTCAAATGATTACAGTTACAGTGGTACAAGCTCTAATTACATATTACATCGCATCACAACGTCTGAAGTAAACAGACCCATTTTCTTCATACCTGGACCGGGTCCTACGGCGCTGTGAACTGGACAAGGACTGAGACCTTGATCGGGGGCGCTGTCCACATCGGGAGTGGGAGCATTTCTTCCCTGAGCAGGAATGTGAGTGATAATCGGAATGTGACTGTGAGTGGGAACGGGAACGACAGCTCTCCCTCCCGACCCTTCCCTCATCTCTTCTTTCTTTATTGGAACTATCCTGTTGGGAGTATATATGGCATCATATGGGAAACATCCTCACAGAGTCTCATAACATCAAACAGGTGGAACTGGCACATTTATGAATGATATTTGACTTTTAAGTTAAGTTTGGGTAGATTTAAGATGCTCGTACCAGTTTTGGGATGATATCTGGCAGCTCCCCTCCTCGCCTTGGTGATAAACTCTGACCACTTTGACGATGTCTCTTCTTTGACACATAATCAGAGTCAGAATCGGATGTGTTTTCTTCACTCTTCCTCTTTCGTTTCTTTTTTTTCTTCTTCTTCTGCTTGTGCCCTTTGGCCTTGCTCCTTTTCTCCTCACCTGAACAAACAATTAATAAGTCACTCTGTAGTGTCTTGTCATTCTAGAGTTGAAATGATGTGAGAATAGGTTACATTTGTCATCCTGACTACTGACATTTCAGTATTCCACAGTGATGCTTTAAGAATTTTTCCTACAGGACATCACTGTATAAGATAGGAGCGAGACTCACCCTGCTCCATATCCACCTGTGTTGGTGTTCCTCTTCTGTGGAGCAAAGATAAAAGCTGAGTTAGGCGCATTTGAAAAGTGGACACTAAAGCGAGATACGATATTTTCTTAGTCTACTATGAAAGGCAGATTTCTGAAATACACCCTGTTACAGTCAAGAAGAGGAGTGAAGTAAATATGCCATTTTCTGTTCAAAAGGTCAAATTCATAGTTTCACCTTGACTGATGTTTACTTCCATCTTGTTCTGCCATGGAATCTGAGCTGCTCTCCCTCTCGTTCTCTCGATTCCTTTTCTTCTTTTTACTTTTGTGTTTTTTGTGCTTCTTGTGTTTCTTCTGTGAACAACTGGCCCTGGAGCTGTCCTCTTTCTCTTGGCCTGCGGTGGCCTCATCGTCCTTCTCCATTTCTGTGCAAGCACCTTCACTGGCACTGTCAAAAACACAGAGGTAGAAACAGAGAAATGTCATCACTTAATCCACAGAGCTCAGTGTTTAATACACTAAAATGACAACCAACTCAAACTGTAGGATGAAGTGTCCTCTAGTGGTAAGATTGCATGGTCCTTTGGAATACTCCTCACCTAAACCTTCCCCTCTGGGCATGAAGGAAATCTGGAGTAGCCTTCATTTATACATACCCTCAAAGTAGTTGAGTTTGCTCTTTGAGGATGACGGTAAAAACATGGCAGCCTCCTAAGAGAGGAGCCTCTCCAATTGTAAATATTACCTCATTAGCTCATAGCATTCACATGAATATGATCTCAACCTTAATGATTTGTCATTTATTTTTATCTGCAGCAATCGAAATAATGTCATCAAAATCGTATATACCAAACCTTTTAAAATAAACGCAACTCAGTGATTAAACTCTTAAGATATGTAACATATCATTCAAGGTAATTACTATTTGTGAACATGTCATTCACGTTCAATGCAAAACCAGGAAATCAAAACAGTCATAATTAGACAATCCCGTTCATTATGAGTCAATGATTTGATGGTCTTCATTCAAATCCAGCCAGCTTCACTAACTGTATCACCCCTTGCTGTATATCTATGAAAACAAAGCTAGCATTAGCTCGTAACTCTAACCCTAAACAGCGCAGCCGCTATTGCTCCAAAACCAGGGCTAACACAATTAGCCAACATGCTATATCCAAGCGTCGTTGAGCCGAACACAAAGCACAACAATAACTTACGGTATGTCTTCATTTTGATCTTCAATTTCTTTGATTTTACTCAATATAAAATCCTGGAATATTTGCTCAATGTTGGCCGCCATGTTTTTCTTTTAACGTGCATCGCAATAATGGTCCGGGTGCGATCGGCTGCTTACTCCAGAGTTCCACTTTCACAATGTGTTCCGCATAAAAATATAGATAATATTAAAATAATAGCATATTCAGTGTATCTTTTCTTTTTTGTTGCTATAATAAGTGCAAGCCATATTCTATTTATTATCCAAAATACAAAATTTAAAAAAGTGGTTTGTGAGGGCCTTGATCTCCAAATTAAAATTGTTTTTTTAATCAAAGGGAATAGATGTTATTTTTATCCCATACAACGGAAAATTTTCATGGTTTGGAAGGAGAGACGACTAAACTTGCATAGAGAAATGATATTTATTTCAGGAGAGGACTGCCGCAAAACAATCATAATCAAAAGTGAGGTGGACTGTACAGAAAAACAAGAGTGCTGGGTGTGAGTCAGCCAGGTGAGGCTCATCGCTTTGGTTGGACAGACAGAGGGCAGTGCATTCAGTGAGGGAAATCATTTAACCACCACTTCAGTGTGAAAAGTGATCCACTTGATCCATGTGGACACATAAATGGTTTGAGTCTGGCGTTCAGAGTGATTCTTTTAAAAATGTTGGTTGATGTGTAATGATTTATAGGAGTCAATTTCCAAGAGAAAAACACAACATGGATTTATGTTTACACTGACAGATACATTTACTAAGAGGAACAAGGCAAATTGATTGATTGAAAAAAACAGGGCTTAATTTATGTCAAAATTAGAATAAGATAATTTTCTTTTTGTTTTTATAAATGGGCTTCCATATGTTCTGATTACTATGACGTGAGGCAGTCAGGGGTGGTCACACAGCAGCAGACTCCCCACTATTGTTTCAGTTGTGGTTCAATGAGGCAGTTTGAGGCGTGCTTACATTCATAGTGCAGGAGGGGGATGTGACAGAACAGGGCAGTGACAAGTATCCCAAAGTACAAAAGCTCCCTCAGGTGTATTTGATACAATCTGACAGGATGTGTCTTTATTTTTTTCTTTCTGTGCGCTTCCTCCGAGCTCTTCATATGACCTGTGCGAGACAACCTGCTTAAAGGAACATTCAAAGATACTTACTATTTACTCCATTCAACGTTAAAATAACAGTGAGGTTTTACAGCATTTCAAATAGAACATGTGATGAGATTCAGTGGGACACAAGTAGTCGACATCACAAGAGAAAACAAAGGTGAAAATATCTGTTTGAGCTTTTGTGTTATTTCTAATCTGTGTGCAAGTGTGAATAATAATAATAATGTTGTTCATAATAATAAAAGTCATAATTTTGCAGAGACTGAATCTGTCCTTTGAGCAGCAGAGACATATTGATGCCAGTTTACACATTACCAACAGTGGAGTAGAAATGTGTGATGTCATGTAAGGACCCCCACCCTACACCTTTTCACATGTCATTGCCACCTCTTGCCACCCCATGTAACAATTTCTACACTCCTCATTGCTGGGTATATGGGTACATTTCAATTGTATACCTCACTATACAATTTTGTCTCATTCTGTAAATCTTGGGATGGGGTTAGTTTTCAGCACGCTGTAGAAACAAAATTTGATCAAAGCTCATTTCAATGCTAAGCTCAAAGTAAATCAAGATGGTTACATGTCGAATATTTCTATATCTAAGAGTTAATGTATGAATTCCATAAGTGCTGACTTTTTGCTCTTCCGGAAGATCCACATCTGGTAGAAAATTTCACTCCACACAATCTACATCATAAAGTTAGTTACATTCAAATCACAACATGTCACTGCCACTTCATTAAAAAAATCACTTTTTCCATGATGAAAATACTGTAACGATACCAAAACTTCTGTTTGGATTCCAAAATCGGCTGCGGGTGAGGCAGACTTTAGCAAAAGCCTCTCAAAAGGCTCTGAGAACGAGAGAAGTAAAAAGCACCGTCTGCAAGAGTGCAGTTCCTTCACTCCACAACACAGCAAGTCCATCACTGACAGTTCTAGACAGGTTGTGCAACCTTTCTAGGTCCATGAAGAAAAGAGAATCCACTCGGATTGTGCAGTGAAGGCAGTGGTTGCTTCAGGTGATTCGTACATTTTTAAATGGTATCAAAGAGGAAGTGAAAAAAAAATATGTCCACTCTCTGGTTTTGGTTCTATCCTGGCAGTTGTCATCCTCGTCCCAGGAGGCAGAGTGGATCTTTTCATTTGTCCCATCACACAGGTGAGTGTGTTCCTAAGCAGGTGTGAAGACATGCAGGTGCAATACACACATTATCATAACCAAAGACTTCTAAAGGTCATAGTCTTTTTCTCTTACGAAATATTGTCCTTGATAAATTAACCCCAAAAAAAAAAGACCTGGAGTTTCAATCCAGATGATGAAGCCTTCATGAAGCAGCTTCCTCCTGAAATAACCATCAGCGGACTTGAAGGGGAGACAAGAAAAAAACTGATGAAGTGGAGGCTCTCATTCCAGCCCGAAAGTGCTCGTCTCCTCCACAGCGGTCAGCATCTTCTCATACAGCATTGAGAAGGACGGGTACGGCGGCAGGTCCAGGCGGTTGAAACAGGTGTGTGCTCTGGAGAGAGGCGACAGGAAGAGACCATCACTTACACGTCGGTGGATCGTTTTGTACTTACATTCCTCACAATATTTCAGAACTCTTTCCCGTGGTTACCTCGGCAGTGCAGAGACCTTCCCCCACTTCTCCACACAGAACCTGCGGGGGCCGTTGCTGCCTCGCAGAGATGCAAAGCCCTCGTAAGGAATACTGGACGTCCCGGTCACAAACTGACAACGTAGAGAGGAAGAGGAGGAGAAGAAGAGGAGGATGGGTGAGACATAGAGGCACAGAATGAGATGCAGCCTCATGTTGTCTCATCTCTACCTGCAGAAGTCGCAGCCTCTGTTCATTGTTAAACCTCTCCACCGCCGCCCAGAACCAGCGAATCACTATGTGGTTGTCGTGGTAACCTGGATATAGGAAACCATGTCAAGTAACTGGCAACGGGGAAAATACTGATGTAAAGGCTCGCACACATCCATGGTCCTTTTCAGTTATACCTCCTCTGTACTCTGTGTTATTCCTCCAGTCTGATAGGTCAATTTCTGCAGTGCCTGCGATCACTAGCTCCAGCTCCCTGGCATCAAACACCGACACCAACCTGGCATCCACCACCTGGAGAGTACAAGTATAAAATGTTCCTGTACAACCCACTGCACTCTTTCATACAGTGCGTTTAAAGCAATTTCATCAAATGCGCAAACCAACAAACACGTCTGCGCGGTATCATTTCCACGTGAAAACACATCACGGTCGTAGTCAGGCTCACCTCATAGAAGCCTCTGACGAGACTCTCGGTCTGCTGCACCACACCTCTCTCTATCCTCCACTTCACCATGCGCTCTATGTATTCTTTCTTGTTCTTCTCTGACACAGGGATGTTGGCTCCACCCGGCTTCAGCTCTCTTTCTGTAATCTGTGGGAGGACACATTTCGAATCATTTCAAACGAGAAACGAAAACTGCCATCTTGGAAAGCATCAATATATCAAATAAATGAATACACATGTCACGGGGTTACTGTATGTTTCAGTCTGACCTGTCCAAAGACTTCTTCATTGACCGTGAAGGTGAGATCCAGGATGTCCTCTATGTCGTTGTCCTTCGTCCATTGAAGAGACTGATGGAACTCCTCATCCAGGTACTCCAGGTCACTCAGGTCACATGGTCTACATGGTGGGAAAACGTGAGCGCAAATTACTAGTATGAGAGAGAGAGGGGGGGGGGGTCATTTCTGGGGGTTGCTGGACGGTTGCAAAGAAAAACATTGTTTCCTTCAGATAGAAGTGTAGAATGCGCACATACATGCGTAGCAGGCCTTTGTAGAAAGGTCTGGTGAAGAAGGCGTCCAGCAGGTACTGATGAATTAGAGCCAGACCCAAAATACGACCACTGAACCGAAACCTGAAACACACACATCGAGCTTCTCACTATCACGTCATACAGTTTCTCAAATGCAGCACATGGACGTGGGGACAGAGGGACTCACCATTCATGGTGATTGTCTACAAAGGCAGACATGGGGCTGATCTGAACAGTGTAGGTGTCGTTGGCAGAGTATTCAAACAGACCATAATATGGATTGAAAAGCTCCCTGGATACCAAGAAGAAGAACTCTCTGGAGGGCCCACTATAGTCCAAACTGAGGGGCACGCACACAAACACACGGAGACACACACACACACACACACACACACACACACACACACGTGTGTGTAACGATCATATGCCTCTTTACAAAAATATAAAATTCCTAGAATATATCAATAAATACATTGATGTTAACCTGACATTTTGAAAAGAAAGAACATTGGTGAGTTGTTCAGTTCTTCACCTCCTCACTAACACTCACCCCTCCTCTCCAACAAAGCTGACGTAGAGCTTGCTGCGCTGCAGGTCTTTGCGGGAATAGCACATGATCTGGTTGAAGGCGTCTTCCAGCAGATGGTCACGTCGAATGATCAGCCTGTGGCACACACATGTGAGTTCAACGAAGACCAAGATAAAACGTCCCGTCTTCACACGAGGACACTGTGCTTACTTTAGTTTGCCTGGTCCTTGTCCGTAACCCTTGGTTTCAAGCTTCCTGTAGAAGTTGCGCAGTTTGGCCTCAAAATCTCTCTTGTATGGAGCTGGAGCTCTGGCATTCGCTCTCTGAGTACCTGCAGGCAGAGAGAACGGAAGAGTTCAAGGTGACGATCTAAAAAGCATTTGGACGCTTTCTATCTTTAATCGACTGTCTTGTTCCAAAATGTTTTTGAAGACTTTTGTGGATGAACTGACATCAGTATGCATTTACAGATTTACGTTTACAGTCAGCGCAATGTGGGTGTGTGACTCCTGTGTCCTACCAGGTGAGTTCTGTGGGGAGGAGACAGGGGATCCCCGAGGCGACTGACAGTAGCTGGGATGGAGTAAGGCATGAGGAGGCACATAAGACATGACTTCATCTTCAAACAGGCTGAGGAGAAGATGCGAAACGGTCAATTCTCAGAATAAAGCATATTATCCCAAAAATTCCACTGTGAAAAAAGGACAGCGTTAATACCATTTCCGTAAGGATGTAAAGAGGAAATCTCACCTTAGCAGCATGACGAGATCGGCATCTCCTGACAGCCTGGCCAGTCCTGACACTCCATCTGTTCGAATCAGCTGCACCTTCTCCCTGTTGTCATAGCAACCGCCAATCGACGAGTATGGCTGTGAGTCTAAGGCCTGCAGTAATCAGCACTCTAATACAAAATCAAAAACTACTAATTATTTCTACAGCTGATGTTTACCTGAGTGAATGGTTCCGGCAAATGTCGGGCTGCCGCTCCTGCAGAATCTCAAAGATGTTTGGTTGCCGTAGAAACGCCACAATCTTGTCATTGTAAGCTAAAAGCAAAAAACGACTTGGTCAGTTACTGTCATTTGTGCGTGTGCTCGAGTGTTCATAGCGAGGATACTGACCCACTGGCACAATGTCTTGGCACTGCCCCCTGTTGGCAGAGGTGAAGGTGTTGGAAGGCCGCGGCACGACGGGAGGTCCAGCATGACGAGGGTCTTCACCTGCCTAGAGAAACGAGAAGAGGAGAACTTCATTATCATGTGTCTTAAACACTAACCAAATGTGTGTGTGTGTGTTTTCTTTTACCAGTCGTCGAGGGCTGACCTCCCCGGCGCTGTGGCTGCGTTGACGGGTCAAGTGTTGGCGGTGAGTCAGAAGGCTCGGGGGCCGAGAGCTCTGGACAGGCAGCCGAGGGTCGATGAAGGTGGTGGCGCGGCAGTTATGATCCACGAAGAAAGCCTGCGCACACACGGCAATGCTCCGCTTGGATACTAATTCATTTCTCATGCGGCTTTTGTCATTTGGACATGGTTCTACCTTGCCGGTGTGGTCGTGCTTCATCTCCCAGCCCCTGGGCAGTTCCAGCTGCTTGTTGGAGAACATGTTGAGGAAGGCCACCAGATCCCTGTTATGCTGATAGCGCTCAAAGTGGTGGGCATCCCGACGAACCTTGCTGATCATATGTTTTAGACACGTATTAGCGGCGAACATACGGTAGGCACTCTGAGTGAGAGGTGGGGAATGGAGAAGAGGAAGTAGAAGAAAAAGAGAAACAGAGTTTTGAGACGAGGAAAGACACAACAGAAAGGATTCACATTTCGTCCCTCAGTATGTGCTCCGTCTTGTGCGTCTTTATTCTAGAGCTTTGATGAAACGTCTACCACTGTGATCTCTGAGTGGAGGGTGAAAGAGGAAAAGGATGAGAAAAACGAGTGTCCGCACAGGGTTGGAATGCAGCACAGTGAAGAAGTCGGGGCTGGTGAGGAACTTGGCGCTGGGGGACTGTAGTAGCAGGGTGAGACGAGACCTGGAACTCGAGGACTGAGACACAGTGCTGTCCCTACGCAGCTCTGCAACACACACACACACACACACACACAAACATTTGGTCAGAGCATTAAATCAAAGTCAACACGTTTCATCACGAGGTGTCGTGCAGAAGATTAGACGATCACCTGGCAGGGAGGGATGCATGTCAGGCTCATCCACCAGCAGCTCAATGGCCGGCTGCTCTTCTGGTCTGCCGTCATTGGTTATTGTTCTGCGAATACTCTGATACCTGCAAATGTGCATGTGCAAATGCCAATTACACACCGAAGGCAAAGAGAAATGGAGAAGCTAGGGTTAGAATGGATGTGAGGTGCTCTGACCTGCGGTTCAGCTGCTCCATCTGCTGTATGGAGTTGGACCTCTGGAGGGTCTGTGGGGCCGGGGGAGCGGTGGGCCGCTGCCATGTCGTGGTCCTGTTCACATGGTCCACGTAGAAGATACGGCCGTGGCTGTCAATGCGAGCCTCCCAGTCTGGTTAGGGACAATAAAGGCCACAGCACAATGACAGTGAGGCTGGGCTGAAATAATACAGCGTCAGCGATTGTCAGAGTAAAAGCAGAGGTGTAAAGCCTAAAGAGGTGGGAGGAGAAAACGGCTCATCTCTTCCTGTAGATTACTCAAGTGGAGTTCAATTTAATTTGGATATTGTGAAAATTGCTGTCACACTGCCGTGATTTCGCTGATACTGCTGCAACCAAAAAGCAGGCTGTTACTGAGAGACAAGCGTTATGGTCGTGACCTTCATGTAAAATGGTGGAAATAATATCAGCCATTATGTATTTTGGCTGCTTGATGTATTACTGCATTAATTATTTACAGCACAGTCAAATGTTGGTGCTGAGTAAGCTTTCAAACACTTAAGACAATGTGCGTATTGAGAATGAGTGCTACGTGGACTTTCCCATGTTTAAATCTAAATGTGCTGTGATACAAACACTAGCACACACACTTACTCACAGCGACATACACACACACACACACACACACACACTTACTTGGTGGCAGTGGCTCATCCACTCTTTGGTATCGATTGATATCATGACGAATGGATGGCAAAGAGCGCACAGACCCATGGCCATTCACCTGAGCTGTGGCACCTGCATCACACACACACACACACACACACACACACACACACACATTCTGTCTAAGACATTATCAAGACAAGGCCACATTTTCATCTCAAAGAAAAGAGAAAATCCACAACTGATTTCCACCATTAACCATAAAGCAGAAAAAAAAACCTTGGTCAAGTTCCAGATCAGATCCAGCATCTGCTTCATCTGCTATCTCCTATGATCTAATGCAGTCAGGAGGTTAAATGAACTCTTCTCCGGGTAATCCTGCAGCTTTTTGGCAGCTGTGGTCAACTTTCTCTAATCTGAATAAGGATCCAGTCGTTCATTAATACTCTCTGATAACTCAATCCTCTGACCTGGAGTGACCGTGCTCCAGATGTTGTGCGTATTTGTGTATGTGTATGTGTATGTGTGTATCAACTCATTTCAATGCTCACTGGCATATTTTGATTTGATCAGAATCACGGCGGCAGGAAAGCAGCACTTAATCATGAAGGTTAGCGTCTCTTTGTAACATTTTCTCTCAGTAACAAGCTAAGAGTAAACATGCCAGAAGAGGTGAGACAGCAAAGGAGACAAAGAATGAGTGAATAAACCATTTGACGACCAGAGTTATGAAGCCAAAATCTCCATCCTGCGCCTCACCTGTCTCTCTCTCCCCTACTGTCCCACTCTGACTCTCCCTGGCCCTGCACACTTCCTGGTTCCGGGTCCCACTCCCAGTGGTCTGCATGGACCGCCTCCTCCTCCACACCTCCCCTCCCTCCTCCTCCTCCTGCTCCACCCTCCTCTCCCCGCCACTGGCCCCTGGAATTAACAGAAGGACTTGAAGGTGATTTCATGTGGAACCAAAACGTGTGAGTGTTTTCATGAGTCAACCTCAGCCTTTCCCTCTGTATGTTTCCCATCAGTTGGTGGGAGATCAGTGCTGATTATAATACAAAACGGGTGAGATGATCATTAATAAATTCATGATGATGATAATAATAATAAAGAAATGAATAATACTATGATATAGTGAGATCATCTTGGAGATAAATTGGGCTGTGTCGCTAACAAAAGCAAACTTCACCTACCAGCTTCAGAGCTTGCGCCTCCTTGGTCAGAAGCAGCTGCTGCCACTGGCCCGTTGGCTTCACTGCTCGATGACTCTGCCCCCTCCTCCTCTGCTTTCGGCGCCACTTCTTTTCTCAAGTCCACTTCCTTCGGATGCGAGAGGACAGGTTGTCAAATAACAGAACGTCTCGACTCTCCGGCCACCTTTCCCCCCTGCTGCTCACCTGAATGGGTGAAAGAGGACCGAGTCCAGAGCTGTAGGAGACGTCTTGGTTTGCACTGGTCCTGTTGCTCTGCTCCTGGCAGGTACACTCCTTCACAGACTCGGCAGGCTCACACAATGCAGCCGCCTCAGCTGCTGACGCCTGAGCTGAGCCGCAGGGCGCGGGACTCTCGTGTGCCGCCTCAGCTGTCGAACCAGCAGCCTCTCCGCTCCCAGCTGCCGCCCCGGCGCCGGCTGGTGCTCCTGCCGGCGTCTGGGCTTCAGATGCAACTTCGGCAGCTGTAGCTCCAGTTTCAGCCCCTGTGGCCTCTGCTACGGGCTGAGCAGCAGAGGCTGAAGCTCCCTCTGCTGTAGCTCCAGACACGCTCCCAGCTCCTGTGTGTGTCTCCCCCTGTGAGCACCCGTTACCCTGCTGAGACTCGCATGAAGTCGATCCACTCGAGGAAGCGGAGTCTGCGTTTTGCTGCGCCTTCGTCTCCTGTGATTGGTCCCGGTGCTGCCCCGCTGTCTCTTCATCCTCATCAGAGTCTATGTGCAGCATAGCATTGAGCCGGGTGTCTGTTGGAAAACTGGAGCGCAGTTTTGGAGAAGGCCCCGCCAGAGACTGGTCCGAGGGGGTCCGGGGAGACTCGATGGCGTCCAGGTAGTCATTAAGCGACACCTGCCGGTGAGTGTGGCCCCCCACGGCAATAGGAAGGAGATCTTCCTCACGCGTCCGCCCAGGCTCCCGCCAAACACTGTCCTCAGCACAGTAACAAGTACCATTAACCAGCAGGGAGCCCTCATCAGAGCCTGTGGGAGACGGCCCACATGTGACACGTGAGGATGAGGAAGGCTGAGGGAGATCGTCATCATCTGAGGGACTGCCAGGGTCACCGTTTGTGGCACCGCCCAAGATGGTTCCCACAGTTTCTGGGGAAGCTTACGATGGAAAGAGAAGAGCAAAGATTGAATTTAGTCGGTGTGAACAGCAGGGAATAGAACTACTCCAAGTCGATGAAACCACCATATACCTATATATA
>JAFBJT010017906.1:2683-17691 GCA_016785325.1 Chascanopsetta lugubris | reverse complement strand
TGGGAAAATGGGTACTACAACAGTAAACATAGAGAGAGAGAGCGAGATTCGTTTTGTGATTTGTGAATTAAATATTGATTTGAAAACAAAAACAAAGAACTCGTTTTTTTTAAGTAATATGATTTCAAGTTATGGATTTGATTTCATATTTCAATATTACAACATTAGCCTTGTGCGTGTAGAAATGTGCATATGTCAGTATTGCAACATACAGCAGTATACATTCTGCTGCTCCACACTTTCTTCTAAGTCCTTCAAACACTTACAACAGACTTCTGATAAAGTACAAGAACAACCTTTTCATCTGCAACAGACGAGGGTGGATGGAGATGCTGGGAATTGAACCAATGACCCCATGCAGTCAAAATGCATGCACTATCTATGTTGTTAATCTCTGGTTAAATGAAGGCTACATACAAATAAAAATAAATAAATAAATCCACACACCCACACACCCACCCACACAGATAAGCCAATCAGCATGTCAGCAGCGCCGGTGTGACAGTGTGCTGACAGAATGTTGAGTGTATCATTGACTGGACTTGAGGGCGAACAAACGCAATGAAACTGCGATATTAAAGGTGCAGCCCGCAGTATTTGTCTGATACCGCGTGTAAACATTACAGTACAGTCCTCCCAACCCAACATGGGCGGGGCTTGATGCATAATCTACACTGCCAGATACACTTTGTATGTAGGAACGTGAATAGATCTGATGACCTCTTATGACCTTTTATGTCACATTAGGTTGTGATAACCAACGAATTTATTCTAAATAGTTTTGTTTGATAAGAATCTGGGCATCGAACACATTATATCAGCAACAAATAGCAAATTTACATAGCTCACTGAATATATATGTACATTCAAATAATATGTTTTAAAATGGGTAACAATAAAGGATATTTTTGAAATAAAAATAAACATCTTGGAGGTAAACACTGAAAGACCACACGCTCCATTGATGATGTGGTGATTTATTGTTGTTGACATAGTTCCAGGAGGGTGACTTCATTCATTGACAAAGGCGGCTGCTGATTGGTCAGAGCGGGACTCAGGTTGCAGGGGGTGACCAATCAGCGAGCTTTGTTTGCCCGTTACGTAATTGGGCCGCGTGCATGTGTGGCTGCGGGTGCGAATTAAAAAGCAACTGTCACAGACCACTGGCTCTTTCCTGACGAGCAGAGGAGCGGGAGGGTGAGCTTACGTCATACTGTCATTATCTTCACTTTAAAAAAATTATTCGTATTGTTATTGATGTACGCGTCAGTATTGTGTGCTGGCATTCAGATTGCAACTTGCAACCTGCTCTGTTTACACACACACACACACACACACACGCACACACACACACACGCACACACACACCGAGAGAGAGAGAGAGAGAGAGAGAGAGAGAGAGAGAGAGAGAGAGAGAGAGAGAGAGAGAGAGAGAGAGTTGGTTTGTTCGATGGGCTCAGTGAGTGTAATTTTAGAGCAGTTTTTATCAAAGTTTGTCGTTGGTCTCTCGATGCATCTAATTGGTCAACAACAGCAGAGCATGAACAGCACCAAGAGACGCCATTGGTGGTTTAACACCAGAACAAGCCCCGCCCCCTTTCTGTCCCTGTCAACACAGACGGTCGTAGTTACTGAGCATTTTAACTTCACTGAACAGCAATATTCATCTAAACAACTAAATGAATTAGATTGTATTGGTGTTCACAGATTATATATGTATATCATATAAATATAAAGTAGATGTGTTAAATGTGTATATCACAGATTAAATAGAATAACACTAACAGGTCATACTATAGATATATATCTCTGCAGTTATACAACTACTGCTCAAATAATTTTAGGTCCTCAATATCTCTATTTCCTCGAGAGAAAAAAGTATTGTATTCAGTATATCAGTAATAATAATAATAAGAAGAACAACAACACCACCAACAACAATTAATAGTATAACCAGTAATAAAAAAGTATCAATTCAAATAACATTTTTAAACTGAATTCATTGATAGAAGCACAAACCACATACATAAGATTATATTGTAGTTTTACTTGAAACCAATACTAAGAATAACTGAACTGTATATATAACTGTATTTTGACAGTATTTATTTATCTTTTTTTTACTTCACACACTTAAACACTTAACTCAACTTCACTAAAACAAAACATCAGATCTGCTCCTTGGACCCAGTCACCCACCGGAGACTTTGACACGGTTGCATAAAGTGTGAGTGAGGGTCGTCCACACATTCCTGTGGAACACGTGCACACACACGCCAACATGACACACACACATGTGCATACATGTCTCTGTTCTGTCTCACTTCTGTACTGTAGTTCATGGTGGCGGCTCTGCTGTGAATGGAGTTACTGTGGAGGCTGGTCTGCTCTTTCATGGCTGCAAAGTACAATCGGATATGCAAATGATATGCAAATGAGTGTAAATACCACACTTACCAGGGAATGTGAGAAATATTTACATGTGTACAATGAGAAGGACGGAGCAAAATGAATCAACACATTCATCCAAAAACACATGATGACTATTATAGTGTGTGTAGAATTGAGAGGATATGCTAATGAATGTTTGTTGTTGTTGTTGTTGTTGTTGTTGTTGGGTGTTGGTTCTCCGCGCGCAGGTGTGAGGATGAAGATCGCAGTGATTGGTCAGAGCCTGTTTGGCCAGGAGGTTTACAACGAGCTGAGGAGGGAAGGTCACACCATCGTGGGCGTGTTCACCATCCCTGACAAGGACGGCAAGGCCGACCCACTGGGTGAGAGACACATCTGCACAACGGGTTCTTCCTTGAAAATAGTCAAATACTCCAATTTGAAGTTGAATAGACTGTAACTAAAGATGGACATAGCGGCATAGTCACCCATAGGTTTCTGCCGAACTCCGCCTACTTCCTGGTCCATCCAAAAATGGGCAAAGAGGCGGAGCACGGGTAGAGTTGAAATTTGGGACCACGCTGCTGTCACGGCATCCACAGAAGGTCGACCCAGGTGTCACTCAAGAGGCCACGCCCCTTTAATTATGCACAATTTCAAAGATCAATAGAATAAAAAATAAGCGAGTTAGAATTCAATCTACAAAAAAATATGAATATAAAAAACGTGACTGATTGAGACCTAAACCGTAGTTTGTTCCGGGCTATCATTATGTTTCATTCACCATTTTAACATGGGAGTCTATAGGGATTGACTCACTTTTGCCTCAAGTGGCCACCCTGCGTACTGCAAGTTTTTCCACTTCTGTTTCGGGCTCATCCGTCAGCCCTGGACGTTGCTGCTTGGTTCTGAAATATCCGCTGTGCCAAAATGAGCTGTTCGCGACCTTGCTCACACTATTTCTCTGTAGCCACGGAGGCGGAGAAAGATGGCGTCCCTGTTTTCAAGTTTCCCCGCTGGCGTGTGAAGGGCCAGGCCATCGCAGAGGTGGTGGATCAGTACAAGGCCACGGGTGCCGACCTCAACGTCCTGCCCTTCTGCTCCCAGTTCATCCCCATGGAGGTCATCGACCACCCCCAACACGGCTCCATCATCTACCACCCCTCCCTGCTGCCTCTCCACAGGGGGGCCTCCGCTATCAACTGGTGGGTGGCGCTCACGCTTGTCAGGTTTGTTTGTTTGATTCTGGTTTTTACCGGTTCTCTCTTGGGGCCCCCCCCCCTTGCAGGACCCTGATCCACGGGGACAAAAAGGGCGGGTTCACGGTGTTCTGGGCCGACGATGGACTGGACACCGGACCGATCCTGCTGCAGCGGGAGTGCGAGGTCGAACCCAATGACACCGTCAACAGCATCTACAAGAGGTTCCTCTTTCCAGAGGGAGTCAAGGGAACAGTGAGTGTGACGTGAGGCGCAAACACGCATAAAAGAAAACGCACCGTCACATGAATGGAAACTGCAGTCTTTCATCACAAACCTCAGTGTGTGCTCTCACCCCACAGAGTTAAACTTTAACTAGCTCTTGTCTCGGAGGTTAAAGTAGGTCACCTGACACAGTGATGCATAACAAATCATAACCTCTGTCTGCAGCTGTCTGTGACATTCAGCTCTACTGGAGACCATTGAGGCATCAGTGCAACACATATTAAAGGTTTTCATGCTAATCATACACCTGTGGCCTCCTGTTATGTCACAGAAATGAAGAATAGCTGGCGTATTCACCTGTTACTGCCTAAAAAAGAAAAGAAAGAAAAAAAACCGTTACTGCCCAGTATGAACAAGATTAGCACTCTGATCTGATCTCTGATATGTATTCGTGAAAGCAGTGCAAGTTCATGAAAACACAAAGAATAAAACAATCCAAGTGAGCGGAAAGACTCTAAACATGAGAAAACTGCTGAGTCATGTAACGACTCTCCTGGAATCTTTCATCGCTGCTTTATTGATTCATAGTTGTCATTAAAGTTACGGTGTCTAAGAATTTCTGGTAAAGAAATCGGATGTTGACGATAAATACCATTCAATGCAACATGGCCGATACTACGGAGAGGACGTGCTTCTGATATTAAAGGGCTCATTATAGTTCATAGTCGCATGGTGATTAACTGTATTGATTCAAATTGATCTTAGACCATGGAAAACAACAACGACTACTACTGTTGTTGTTATTGATTAAACCATCACAAAGGTCAGCTGACCTGACCCATGGATAAGAGCATCTTATCCATGGGTGGGAGGTCTTGACCTTTGTCATCACAGCAACTGTCAAAAACGCATTCAAGGTTGTGAAACGATTGTTGTTGGTTTAGGAGAAGTTAAAGCTAAACTCGGGTCTCTTGAACTCACGTTGAGTCCACGTGTTGCCATGGTTACCACGTGGGGACACCAGACAATTGTTTGCGTGCCAGTTGATCTTGGATCAATGTTGACTGCCGTTATCTGTCTCAGTCAAAGTCCTGTGTTGCATTGACTCGTCCGGACAAATGTGGACTTTGTCCAGTACTTTCAAACCCCCTTAACCTTCCGTGCTATGCTGCTGTTACCATGACAACAGCAATTTCAGGTTACTTAACAAGGAAATGGCACTGAGCCGCTTATGCTGCTGCACAGATGTAATTTCCCAACGTAACAAACAGAGTGGAGACAAAGTCCACTCAGATTACACTTGTGTTGTTACCGCACTGCTCCTGTTGTAGGTGGAGGCAGTGAGGCTGATTGCAGAGGGGAAGGCTCCGAGGATCACACAACCACAAGAGGGCGCAACATACGAGTGCATCCAGAAGAAAGACAATGCAAAGGTAATATTATCATCAATATGTGAAGTCCTGTTTGCTGACAATGAGTGAAGATTCTGAACTAAATCAGATGAAAGTCTTTTTATTCAAAATATTTTGATGACCACTCATGGTGCTTTGCCATCACACATTCACATATATACATTCACAATGTCCATTTTGTGGAATATTTTCCCCACACGATACAACATCCTATAAACAGACCCAACTAATACAGCATGACGGACGGCCTTTTTCGATTCCTCAACCACAGCCACCCATGAGTTAAAATGGCACATTTAAACTGATGTAATGGATCTGCGGTGTCCCAGGAAATACAGGGAGAGAGGGAGGGGGGGGGGGGGGGGGGGGGGGGGGGGGGGGGGGGGGGGGGGGGGGGGGGGGGGGGGGCAAATGCCGCCCATGGTCATTTATTTTGTTTTAAATTGGCCTGAATCAGATTTTTGAAAGGCGCAGCGTGTACAATGTAAGTCCATTTTTATCACTTCTCAGGTCAGCATTAGATTACAAAACAAGTATATACTGACATGATTAGGAATGTATGATCACCTTAGTGCATAACTTGCTTTTACATGACCCTAAAATGAGCCGTTGAAGGAGCAGGACCTCCCAATGGGGGCTGCCATGTTTTTACAATAGCCCACTGTAGATGTACTAAGCATCTTTTGAGCTTTAGTGACAACCGAGGGTGACCACAGTTTCTCCTGCACATTCAGAGGGGACAGATGAGGTGACGGATACCACAAGTATCACCACAAATGGATGTCACCAAATCGCACTCGCTGCATCTTTAAGTTGTGCGACGGCTGTTTATTTACAGATCGACTGGAACCAGCCGGCTCAGGCTCTGCACAACTGGATCAGAGGGAATGACAAAGTGCCGGGTGCCTGGGCAGAGGTGGACGGACAGGTGAGTGGACACTGTCTCACTCCGACCCCAATGTTGACATGACTGACTTGATGCTGGAGTCATCCGACTACTAGCCTGGCTGATTGTATGTTGCGTTTCCTTTTCCTCTGCCTGTTGCTACAGAAACTGACTTTCTACGGATCCTCTCTGCTGAACGCCAGCGCCAAAGTGACCGGTCAACCTCTGGAGATCCCTGGAGCCAGCAAACCGGGCGTGGTCACCAAGGCGGGTCTGGTGCTGTTTGGCAACGATGACAAGGCGGTGAGACAGTCAAGCGTCTCTAACTTCTTTCTCTCTGGACTATTTCGCCTAATCTGCAACTTTGTCTTTAACTCAAGTTCCACACATGCACACAAACACATGAGTGACAGCAGAAGTGAACTCAGACATCAATGTACAGTATTTACAGTATTTAACTGAATTAACGTTCTTCAGATGTGACATATTATGAAAGTTGAAAAGTTTAGCGCAGTGATTCTCAACTGGGGGGTTGTGACCCAAAAGTGGACCGCAGACCCATTTCCAGTGGGCCTTTGACCTATGCTTTTATTTTGAAGATGATTTTTTTATGCATTGGTATGCCGTCTATTCACTCCCTAACAGTAGGTGGCAATCATGCCCTTATTTTGTCACTGAAATGGACTTTTAATTTAAATGCAGCAACATGAGTGTAAAAGGGAATATATCCCTCTCTAGCGTCGCCCCCTGCTGGTTGTTTTTGTCTATCATTAAACTATTTTTTTATTTTTATTTTTTTGGCATTCTGCGATAATCTGTGCTATCTCAGATTCTAACTGCACCATATTTTTTTATTTAATACATTTAAGAAGTCTCGGGTCTCCGGGTCTCGAGACCGGACCAGTTGAGAACCTGTGCTTTAGTGGAACACAAATCCAGAGGAATGTTCTCCTGACAAACTCACTGATACAATACTTTGATAATGAGCTTCATAAATAACTTCCTTTGCTCTTAGCTCGCACTTTGGCCCGAGCACATCTTGACTCCGTGAACTTTCCTCATGTGCGTCTTCATCAGCAGTCTCTCGGTGAACAGCTCGTCGCAGTCATCGCACTTGTACGGCCGCTCCTCCTTGTGCTTGGCTAACACGTGTTTCCTGAGGGTGGAGCCTCGGTTGAAGGACTTGCCGCACATGTGGCAGCTGAACGGCTTCTCGCCCGTGTGCGTCCGGATGTGCTCGGTCATGTGACCCTTCAGCTTGAAGCTCTTGCCGCAGTAGTGGCAGCTGTAGGGCCGCTCGCCCGTGTGCACCCTCATGTGGTTCTGCAGGTTGCTCTGACAGGGGATGTGCTTGCCGCAGACGTGACAGTCGAAGTTGATCTTGCCGTCGCTCGTCTTGCTCTCGTGCGTCTTCAGGTGCCAGGTGAGCACGCTCTTCTTGGTGAAGATGTAGTTACAGACGTGGCAGCGGTACAGGGTGGTGCTGGGCGGCTCCTCGGAGGGCTCCGGCTCCGGGTCCGGGTCCGGGTCCGGGTCCTGCTCGGTGCTCGCCGGCTGCTCTCGGTTCTCCTCCGCCGCTCTGCAGTCCTCTAACTGCTGCACCGTTTTGATGAGCTCCTTCGTCAGGGAGTCGTCGTCGTCGTTGCTGTCCTCGGCTGAAAACGGCTCCTCCCCCCCGTTGATCCACATCTCCTCCCTCTGCTCCCCCCGCTCCTCTTTAACGTCCGAGGGCCCCGGCTCGTCCAGATTCATGCTGGGGCTCGGTCTAAACTCCTCTGTGGATGGAGGCGCAACTGGCTCTCTGGCATCTGCACAGACGGAGACAGACACGCATCAGCCTCATGCCGCACAGTCAGGGCGCTTTAGGCGCCAAATAGTGATCGGCCAATCCACTTTTACCTTGTAGACTGTTTTGATCATCGGTTTCTGAGCCACACCATCTTCATCGAGGGATAAAAGACAAGAGTCGAAACTGGTTTATGGACACATTTAGTATGCGAGACAAAGTGATGTGGATTAGTATTGTTTTGAGATATTCAGAGCTGACCTATAATTGTCGTTAGTGTTAGGAAATGGAAGTATTGACATCATGCTAGGAGGTTCATTGTGTTGCTTTATGGAGAACAGAGGACTCTCCCGTCCTCCCACCCCATCATTCCACTGTGGAACTTGCAATAACCAAACATATTTAATATGAACTCGTACTGCACAAGTTGTACTATGTTTATTTTAGACCACCAAGTCTGAAAAAGTAATTATGTGAAGTGTTTGACAGCGTGCTGAGATATGAAAACAAAGTTTACATTCAAGTCGGCTATGTTTGCTGGTTGTCCCGATTATCAAGTATCGGGTTGGAGCAAATGTAAGCTTTTTTTTTTTTTATTGACCTGCAATCAGAAAATAATCCAATACTTTGCGTCAACTGCTGTAAAGTGAGCAGCGCTAGCAGCTGCCAGCGGAATGTCAATGAAAGCTTGCAGCTGCAGTAATAGCAACATGGCTGTCGGAGATGTAGCAGCAGCAGAGCTGCGTTCATCACTACCAAAATGTCAGAGGCAACACACTTTGAAATGTTCAATACTGCCAAGAGTGAAAAGACTAAAAAGATTGCAGAGAACATGGTTGGACTATTGTAAATGTTTGTTTTTTTTTTTTATGTAAACAAAAACGACTTTCTTCTGGTAGTGGATCATGACTCAGAATTATGCACAACAAAAAAAATCGGGATCGAGGGCCATAAATGCTGATCGAGACATCTTCAGTTGACAGTTTATTTTAACAAACTACTACATCAGTCACATTGTGGTTGTGAATCTGAAGTCATTTAATGGGGCAGTGCAGTTGTTGTCTGCCTCTCATTAAAATTATACCCCCCCCCCCCAATTAAATAGATGTAACTATTTCCATTTACTTTGTTTTTATTCAAAACACAAGAAACTGTACAAGAAGCACTGTAACAAAAACAACACAATTTACCAATTCTATTGGACATTTTGACTATATTCACTCTTCGTGCAATCATACAACACAATTACAGAAATCAAAAGTAATACAAAAATAAAAAACACTGCGGTAGGGAGACGATCGTTGTAGCAGCCGGCACTTTTCAAGCTAAGACAGCTGCACATTTACAAAATATCAGGCTGCGCCTCTTCACTTTTGTCACCCGCTGTGGTTTTCAGTACAATAAAAACACTTTTTAACATTAGAAAAAGTTCTAAAAAATCTAAAAAAAATACAAAAGGTGTGTTGTGCGACAACAAAACATCCCCAAAACACTTTAAGCCTCGTACTTTGGTAAAATCCGTCCAGCAGAGTAAGCTATATTATGGATCTTCCTCATGTGTTGCTTAAACGGAACGTACATAGTGAAGTGCTCCTTGCACTGTGAGCACCTGAAAGGCTCCTCCCCCTTGTGCATGATCACCATATGTTTTCTCAGGCTGAAGCTTCGGTCGAAGCATTTCCCGCAGATGTAGCAGCCGTACGGCTTCTCCTCCATGTGACACTTCACGTGCGCTTCCATGTTGCGCTTGGATTTGTACGTTTTGCCACATGAAGGACATTTGAACTGTTTCTCCTCTTTTACACGACAGATCCGATGACCTCGGGTTTTGCGTTCCCTGCCACACGCCGATTTGTGGTGGTTGTTTTCATGAAAAGAGTGACAGCGGGTTTCATACGCAGTCACTTTCTTTGTCTTCTTGTAGCGTCTGGGAGATGGTGTTTGCTCTCCGTTTGTGATCACTTCAGTCGGGCCGAGCAGCAGTTCATTTTGTGCCCCGCCCACCCTCTCCACTTTGATCACCTGATCTTCCTCATCTTCTGCCACAGTGACTTCCTCAGCTGGAGGGTCCGGGTCACGAGGCTCCTCCTTGATAATACCCTCGGTCTGTATCTGCTTCTCCAGCAAACAAATGTGTCCTGAATCTGCAACAGTGAACAGGAAAATAAAAATGTTTGGTGGGAGCAACAAAAAAAAAATATGAATTAGATGTTGCTAAACTCAAGACACAAAAAGCCGTTGAGAAGCTGCTGCCGCTGGTGTTTCGAGAAGGTGATGGATGGGGGTGTCGAGCCGGTGCGAAGCGTAGATCGGGGGGCCCCAAGCTTTTTTGTAACTAGATCGTCCCATCTGGGCGTGATGGGAGACAGTGACACTCGAATTGTGTTCCTGATGTCCAGTCTACTCTGTAGTCTTGTTTGGGTTGCTGTCACTGCAGAAAACCCCACCTCACAAAGATGTGACGTTGAAAACAGAAGCGGGGCCTTCGGTGCTTTTGTGGCGATGTCAGGATATTCTGCCTTGACTTTAATCCAGAATGCAAAGAGGTGTGAAGTTGTCTCGAGTATGGATCGACTCCTGCGAACTTTGTTTTTGACTCAGTTTTGCAACGGCTTGCTTGTGTTGCCTGCTGAGTGAAGCGCCGGTGAGGGGCAGCGCAGGCGGAAGTGGTCGTTTTTCAAAATGAAATAACCAGAGGACAAATGAAACAAAATATAATTTCAAACACGGTCATTTATTTTCTTTGCAGCCCGGTACCAAATGACCCGGGGACCGGGAGTTGGGGACCCCTGCCATAGACTGTATATGAAGATGGATGTAGCGTCCGTGACGTCATCCATAAGTTTCTGCGAAGTGTTTATGAGGCTTTTAGTGGGCGATTGACTCGTCGGCCATCTTGCAGATGCTTAACTTCTCCAACTTCGTGGTTCATCCAAAAAATGGGCAAAGAGGCGGAGCAGGTGTAGGGCTTGTGGTGCTGCCATAGCATTCACAGAATGTACCAGTCGCCCCGGGTGTCACTCAAGAGGCCACGCCCCTTAATTGTGCACAATTTCAAACCTCAATAGAATCTAAACACGCGAGGTAAAAACATTTTACCTCCAACAGCACGAACCAGAACAGGGTTAAGTTGTAAGTAAAAAGTATGCCATTTATTTTGAAAAGTGACCGGAAGTTTACCTGGTCTTCTGCCTCTATCAACATCCCGGGGGTGCTACTGTTTGTAAAAAACGCGGCACAGTAAATACCTAGTCCACTATCTGTGTGTAACACAGTGTGGAATGTACCGTGAACAGAGCAGGACTTACCCGACCTCCGGAGTCTAATGTCCGGCTTGTAGATAAGGTCCACGAGCCGCTGCAGCCTCTGGTTCTCCTGTTTGGTCCGCTCCACCTCAAGCTGGTACTCCGTGACGGTCCTCTCCACGAACCGGAAAATCTCGTGAGCGGCGGCGCTTAACTTCTCTCCAAGAAACGCGTTGAAGGACTCGAGGGTCGGGTTCACGCACTCCATTCTGCCGCCAATGTGTCAGTGGTCGGGCTCAGTCTGTGGGAGTGGGAGTCGGGGTTCGCCGAATCTGCTTCCGCCTGTGCTTCTGTTCTGTGTGAAGGCGGGTTTCAATGGAGTTAAAGGTGCATTACTGCCCCCTGCTGCCTAGAGTGTGAACTACTCCTCACTCGTCATACTGCAGGAGACTGGTACTCCGACAACCCACCACTTTCAACATCTTAGAAATGTTATTTTATATCAATATATTAATAATGTTAATGTTTTATTCATATATAAATGATGCATTTTATTTCACAAAATTACAATAATTCTTTTAAATAAGTGATCTCATTTCTTGAGATGTTTTTTTGACACATGATCACCAGTATATCCCTGCTCATTTTCATTTTTACTCATTTTTGGGATACATTTGGTTTCACATGTGTCCTGTTGGGGCTACAAAGGTCACTGGTTCGAATCCCACTTGGACCCTGCTGCATTGTCACTGGCCCTGACATTTATACCCCGAATGGCCCAACGTGTACCGGTAGAAATACCCTGTGACCCTGATTATTGGAGAAGCGGTCGAATGTGACCTGACATGACATGCATCCGGTTGTCATGGTAACCTCCTCCCTCACCGTCTGTCTGTCTGCAGCTGCTGGTGAAGAACCTGCAGTTCGAGGACGGGAAGATGATCTCTGCGGCTCAGTACTTCAGGGCGGGGAGCAGCGCTGCTGTGGAGCTCAGCGAGGAGGAGAAGACCTTCGCCGAGCAGATGAAGGTGGGTCCTCTTCTTCCATGGACACCAGTGGAAGCCCCTCCCTATAATAACGACTGTCGTGTGTTTCCTCTGCACAGGCCGTGTGGCAGAGCATCCTGAGCAACGTGAGTGGAATTGAAGAGTCCACAGATTTCTTCAAGTCTGGGGCCACCTCCATGGACGTGGTCAGGTAAGGAGACCTGTCCTCCATGTTTGTCTGTTTTTTTTTTTTTTGAGCGACAGCTCTGACTTGAGACGTTTGTCTTTAGGCTGGTAGAGGAGGTGAAGCTCCGAGCGAACACCTGCCAGCTGCAGAACGAGGACATCTACATGAACACCACCTTCCATGACTTCATCCAGATGTGCGTGAGGAAGCTGAGGGGGGAGGATGATGAAGAGGAGCTGGTGGTCGACTATGTGGGTGCAGTAGTGCAATGAACCCATGCTATTGGCTGACTGCTAAAGGGAAGGCGACGTCGTAATAGAAGCGATGTTCACACCCTCCAGGTGGAGAAGGACATCAACCACATGACCATCAAAATGCCCCATCAGCTGTTCGTCGATGGAGAGTTTGTGGATGCTGAAGGAGGGAAGACGTACAAGAGCATCAGCCCCACTGACGGCACGGTAAGAGACAAACACACAAACGCCAGCATTCAAAGAAAGACAATTATCACCTGCAGCGCGAGTCAAATTCGTGGCCCACGGGCCAAACATGGCCCGCAAGATCATTTCAGATCAAGATCATATCGCCCTAGAACTCTAGTTAACAACACATGCCACTTTTTATGTGTAGCAATATATTCAGTGTATTGTTTACATGTTCACATGTAATGCATATACAATATTTGTAACTTGAATAAATGATAATGAAGTATGAAGACAGTTATTTTACAATATGTTAAGTAGTCATTCAATTTAGTTCCTCAATTAAAACCGGCCCCTTGAGAACAACCATAATGCTGACGTGGCCCTCGGGGGAAAATGAGTGTGACACCCCTGACCTACAGGAATGAGGTCGGTTGTTTAAAGTGGGACTTTTATTTTGAAGGCCTAAGAAAGTGAAGGGGAGGCACTGCGAAGGGAGGCTACCGGACGTAGCTGCGCTTCCTCACATGTAAACATCAAGCATGACCGAATCACACAATGGAAGCATTCTGAAATCGAGTGTAATGTGGATGAATGTGTCCCACCTGTCTCTGTCCCTCAGGTCATCTGTGACGTGTCCCTGGCTCAGATCAGTGATGTGGATCGAGCTGTGGCAGCTGCTAAAGAGGCTTTCGAGGAGGGAGAGTGGGGCAAAATGAACCCGAGAGACCGAGGCAGACTCATCCACAAGTGAGTGCGTCTAAAGACACCGGACATATCCAATCTCACTTTATTTACAAAGCACTTTAAAACAACCATAAAGGTCCAAAGTGATCAACGGGAAAAAGACACAAAGCACCCATGCAGCATAAAATCGATATTATAACTATAAATAATACATGAATAAAGTAAAAAAAATAAATTAAAAAAAACCAGAAATAAAATCAACCAGTCCGTAGATAAACCATTCAGTTGAACAGTAGAAGCAGTAAAAATAGATGAGATCAAATTTAATTCAACGAGATCAAAATGAAAGTCAACGCTCTTCGCAGTGACAAGGTGGGTTTTTTGGTGAAACGATTAAAAAAACCCGGCACTGAAGAGACCGGTCCAACGTGACGCATGCTGTCCTTGTGCGCAGGCTGGCCGACCTCATGGAGCAGCACCAGGAGGAGCTGGCCACCATCGAAGCCCTCGACTCCGGAGCCGTTTACACTCTGGCTCTCAAGACTCACGTGGGAATGTCCATCCAGACTTTCCGCTACTTCGCCGGCTGGTGTGACAAGATTCAGGTACGACGTCAGAGACGCGGAGACGCGCGATGCCCGATGATGTCGCACGGTCACGTATGATAACGGACGAATGAATTGCTCTCCGCAGGGCAGCACCATCCCCATCAACCAGGCCAGACCCAACCGGAACCTCACCTTCACCAAGAAGGAACCAATAGGGTGAGAACGATTAGGAGATTTTGATATTGGATACAAAACAATGGCATTCCATATGTCGTCCCGAGTTCAAAGGCTCGCGACCCACTTTTGGGTTCCGACCATAGACTGTGTGTGAAGATGGATGCAGCGTCCGTGACGTCACCCGTTGGTTTTTCGGTGGTTTTGTGGTCAATGGTGGGCGTGTCCCGTGTCGCCATCTTGCAGAATCCTAACTCCTCCTGGTTCCCGGTTCTGTGGGTCGGCTCGTGGTGCCGTCGCCTCATCCGTGTTTTGTGCCAGGTCGGCTCGGGGGTCAGTCAGGAGACCACGCCCTTAATTATTCGTCGATCAAATAAGAACAAGCGAGTTGAAACAGTCACCGCCGTTGTCACGGGGAAAAACGTGACTAATTGAGACCGAAAGCAAAGTTTGTACCAGACTTTGAACATGTTTCACTCACCTCTGAAGTTGGCCATTTTAATATGGGAGTTTTAGGTGGGATTTGCTCCCTTTTAGAGTCAGCCCCCAGTGGCCAACCCATGAACTGCAAGTGTTTTCACTCCCTATTGTGCGACTCAACGCCGTTGAGAATCCCAGCCGTAGAGAGTTCAGTCAGCGAACTCAGCCCCCCCCCCCCCCCCCCCCCCCGCCCCTCCTGTCAGAGTCTGCGCCATCGTCATTCCCTGGAACTACCCTCTGATGATGCTGGCGTGGAAGACGGCCGCCTGCCTGGCAGCTGGAAACACGGTCGTCCTCAAACCGGCTCAGGTCAGTCGGGGTCTCTCTGTTCGAGACGGACTTGAAAATGTCTCCGGCGTTCGGCTTCGAACCATTGATTT
>JAFBJT010017772.1:5251-30276 GCA_016785325.1 Chascanopsetta lugubris | reverse complement strand
TGTTTGACAGAGGAGTTTGGTGCATTGGAGAGTGTGAAGGCCGCCAGTGAGCTGTACTCGCCCCTGACAGGAGAAGTCTCTGAGATCAACACGGAGCTCACAGAGAATCCTGGACTGGTAAATAAATCCTGCTACGGAGAAGGTAAGAATGCCACCCAGCTGTTTCCAGCAGGAATCCACCCCGGTGCCTTTACTCTGCCCGGACGGCAGCGACGAGCAGCCGAACCCTGCTGCTCCGTGACGACATGCTCATTAGAAATCTTCACCTTTCAGGTTGGCTGATAAAGATGACGATCGAGAAGTCGGAGGAGCTGGAGAGCCTCATGGATGAGGCCGCGTACGACAAATTCCTCAAGTCGCTTGAAGAATAAATGGATGGAGTCATCTTTTTTTTTCTTCTTCTTTTTTTTTTTTTTTTAAATGTCATTTCAATCAAAGATTAGTTGGCTGTGTTACTAACATCCTATGTGACACTGTTCTTCCTCTGTGGTATTTATTTTGATACTGGATTTGTGCTATCAAAATAATTTCAAATACTCCGTGACAGCTTCCCCCGTATGCAGAAGGTGAAGATTTGACCGCTAACAAAACCTGAAGTGCTCTTAATGTTTCATGTCTGTACCACTGGGGCCTGTTTGCTCCGGTTTGTTTGATATGTATGTGCACAGAGTTTTTGGTGGAAAACCTGGAGAGTTGTCGTCAAAGTGCTGTGTCACTTTCTTTAAATAAAATCTCAACTTTAAATAATATTTGTGCAAGATGTGTGTTGTGATTCTTACGCGAGTGTAGAGAGACGGATGGTAAAACTTGCCATGTGTTGGAAATTCTCATGTACGCTGTTTGATGAATCGTTACTTTTTGCCTATGGCCACGCCCACCTCGACCTTTGGCCTGTGATAAACGATAGGCAGAGATTACAGTAGGAGCCTGCTGATCAATCATTAATGAAGCAGTGACTCAGGAAAACGTTGCACTCGGGCCGATGGCGGAAAAATAGGAAGAGCTGTGATCGGCACACTTGACCAATTCATATCTGGTTATTCTGTTATGGCAAACAAGTATTCAAATATCTTAAAGGTTCAGTGTGTATGATATTTTAAAGGAGACTTGGTGGAAATTGAATATGTATTTCATAATAAAGGTGGACTGAATTGGAGGAATTGTGTTGCGTTCATTAACTTGACTGAGCCCTTTATATTTACATCGAGAGTAGGTCCTCTTTATTGAGCAAAAAGTTTGGATACTGATGTGAGAGGTAATTGATGAGGCTCATGCACTTCTCATGGTAGGTGGATGGACTGGATTGTTTTATTTTCTTTGAACAAAATACAATATCACAACACATGGTACTACTAATTTATAGTCAACAAGGTGTGGCCAGGCCTACCACAGACTACCGAGGGATAAGATGAAATGGCTACACCTAGTGGCCAGAACAGAGGCAGCATGTTTTTCAAATGTACAGCACTCTGTCCTCTCATGGCAGAATATAATCCTATGCACTAATTTGAAAAGCACAAGACATACAACATAGTAATGTACATAGAAATATTACAATTAAAGTTCATCTTTGGTGATGTTTTTTCATTAAAAACATTATTTGCACTGAGCACATTTTCAGCTTCAGTTATATCTAAATAAGGCTACCATAGATTTCACCACTAGATGTCACTAAAGCTGACAGTTGAACTTCAGAGATGAATAAGAAATGAAGAAAGTGTCATTATTTTTTAAATTACAATTTTCACTTTTGTCTCGTTTCATCGTACAAATTATTTTGTTATGATTCATTATATACAAATCTGAATCTATAATAAAGATAAAATAAAAATGTTTATCTCACTCTTTGAATGAAGACATTCATCCTAACGTGTTGATTGGACCGATTTTCGGTTGTGGTGGGGGCAACATCCCGCCTGTTACTCTTTGATCAAATACCTCTTCTCCTATTGGCTTATTCACACATATCCCACAATTCACCGCATTGCCACTTCCTTTTTCCGTTCGGCCATTTTCCTCCCTTGCAGGTATACCAATCTTTCCCCTCATATTTTCAAAGTAATCCGAATTAATCCTTCGTATTTAATTTATATTTTCTGATCTCACTTACAACAGTTACTAGTGTATTTTGTCATCTTCAAAATAAGGTGACTATTGTCGCAGACGTTCGCATTGTTTAGCTGCTGAGCGTCTGCCTTTAGCAGCGTTGCCCGGCTAGTGGCGTCTGTGTGGGTACTAGCATCGCTGCTACACTCCGGTGGAAGAAAGTTTGATTTATTACAGCGTTCTTTAGGTGTTTAGTGACAACACGATGACTTACAGTGACGGTGTATTTTCAGTGGCTGTAGTGTCAAATGAAAACATGCCATTACCGGGCCGGGCTAACCTGCTAGCTTAGCATTGCAGCCTGGCTAGCTGTATACCGGCATGTCAGCCAGCTCACGCCTGTGTGTTTGCTTGCAGGGAAGTAGGCAGCCATGGCCCCCAGCCGGAATGGAATGCTCCTGAACCCTCACTTCCACAAAGACTGGCAGAAGAGAGTGCGCACCTGGTTCAACCAGCCCGCCAGGAAGATCCGCAGGTGAGGCCGTTGCTCCACATTAGAGGTGGGATGCTAAGATGAGCTAATGCAGCCAGCATGTTGACTGAGGAATCAAGTAACCTTGAACTGTCAAGATAACGTTAATATCACGACACATTTGACTGTTAATAACTGTGGTAGTTGTCACACAGCTGAATAGTAGTTAGTTCATTTGGAGCGTCTGGGCAGAAAGGTGATGATACCCCAGGAACCACCATCACATGGTCCCCCACAGTCGTGTTTATCAGCATCTTAGCAATAGTTGCAGTCTCTTCTTCCATCACCCATCCTGATAAGGGTGATGAAGTGTATGATGTCGCCTCATATTCACTCCCCAATTTCTACTCTGTGCTAGTTGAGTTGTACTGTTGTGTACATACATTACAGTTCACATAGGTGTATTGCTACTCCAAAGTCCACAGCAACGTCATTTCAGTCAATAATTCTTCCTCTCAATGATTCCAGTTACCAACCTTATTACACTGGAAAGCCTGATGAATCGCCTTCGCTATATGTCACAACTTTCACAAGGATCATGCATTTTTGGAATAAGTAGCACAGCTAAGTGTTGGAAGCGTTTGTCAAAATTGTAATAATCTGTTGGTATTCACTCTTGTTTTGGGTCATAGATACCTAAGGTAACTAATCAGGCCTTAACAGTATTAAAGGTCTTAAATGTAACTCAAATTGTTATTATAAGGGAGAAATAATGTTTACATACTTTTTTAATGTTGATGGGATGCAAAATGTGGGTTCCTCATAACTGTCTGAAAAAAGACTTGTTGGAGTTTAACCGAAAATTATTTTCAGGCGAAAGGCTCGTCAGGCCAAGGCCCGTCGCATCGCTCCTCGACCTATCGCAGGACCACTAAGGCCACAGGTCAGGTGTCCCACGATCAGGTACCACACAAAGGTTCGTGCGGGACGAGGATTCACCCTGGAAGAACTCAAGGTAAAGTCTCGTTTTCTGGACATTAGTGTTCACAAATAATTGATCAACCGTTTCTATTGTCTGTAGCAAAACAGGGCTGCACTTTAAACATACTGTTAGAATCCAAATTATTTATTTGCTAGTCAGCCTAACTGAGACCTTAAAACCTGTGTTATCAAACGTATTGACATTTACTGTTGAGAAAGCAGGACAGGCTCAACCTTTTTGCGATGAATCATTTTCCCTCCCAAACAAAATGCTGAAGGAGAACATGATGTGCAGCTCAGACTTGATGTTCTTGCCAGAGAGTTGCTATTCCTCCTCCCATGTACTGGCCTGCTGTGGGAGGAAGGCTAAATGAGGGCTGCTGTGCATCACCCTGAACATTGGGACCTGTTGGTTTAGCTTTCTTCACAACATGATCACTAGCAATATGAAATGTACAACTATATGCTCTTCTGTTCAGTTGAAACATGACTAATGTGACTAATTTTCAGAGATACAGTAAATACTGATGTTTACTGCAGACATCGCAGTTTCTGGTTTTAGCCATTATCCTCATCCCTGGCTTTATTTTTTGGATAATACGATCACTTTGATCACAATAGAGGATTTTTCTCTTAAGGATAAAACTTAATTATACCCATATTTTTTCTATCTTAATATTATGTTAGAAGAGCATCTTGTTTGTGGTCGGGAGGAATGAGTCTTTCAGAAATGGAAGCAACTCAATGCTTTTACAATCTCAAAGTTTTGGTAAAGAATTGTGACCAAGGTGGAATTTGCTTTGAATTTCTATCAAAATGACAGTTTATGATAAATGGAATAATCAATCTCATGACTTGTATAAAAATTTTAATTCCTACGCTAATGCAGTCAGATGATGACAAAACTCCGGAATCTCTGTAACTTGTTGATGATACACTGAACCCTTTTTTCTGATGACTGCTTTAGTTGTTTCCGATTTTGGCAAACAAAACTTAACCCTGCTTAAGTAGTGACAGTCGGTCTAAACCAGAAGTCTTAATGTTAAACCAAAACCCGCGTTGTTTCTCCCGCAGGCGGCTGGCATCCACAAGAAGACAGCCCGCACCATCGGCATCGCTGTTGACGCCCGTCGTCGCAACAGATCCACAGAGTCTCTTCAGGCCAACGTGCAGCGTCTGAAGGAGTACCGCTCCAAGCTCATCCTGTTCCCCAGGAAGGCTTCTACCCCCAAGAAGGGAGACAGCAACGTACGTCTGTCCTTACTTGCCCATAACTATTGTGGATCCAAATGGACGTTTCTCTTTGATAGCAAATTAATGCTTGGTTTGCTCAGAATGCTGGGGAATACAAAGCTTTTAATTAAGTCCACAGGCAGCACCTGTCAAAGTAATCTTAGTTGCTTCAGTGTGGATTAAGTTATTTCAAAAGCTTTTTGCCCAAATGGTACCATGTTTTTCTTAATTTAAACATAATGCATGTCTTGTGTGAAGCGTGAAGTGCACTAAGCAGTAATGTTTCTTACTGGTGAAGAACTAATGGTTTGTTCTCTCTCCAGGAGGAGGAACTCAAGATGGCCACTCAGCTCGCTGGGCCTCTCATGCCCATCAAAACTGTAAGTTTGCCTTTGAGATCCCTCACAACTCTCCGTGTTTGTTTAAATCAGAAATGTGTTGATGGAATTGGTTGTAGCTCGGCAGATGGTGTCGATCATCTATTAAACAAAGATCAGCTGTAGCTGCACCACTACACATCCTCAAGTGTCCTTGACCGTGACCCCGGTTTACTGTCGGTGTGAACTACGTGTGATCGGAATGTGCAAAGCGCTTTATGAATGTGTGAGCTGTAGTGTTAAGTTGTCAGGACTAGAAAAGTGATAAATGTGGAACATTTCTGATTTCTTCTTTTTAGCCTTTTTTAAAATTTTTTTAAATGTCCCCCGTGAAAGATGCACAGAAACGTCTCTCACTGCAGCAGTCAGATGATGACAAATCTCCGGAATCTCTGTACTTCTTTGATGAAACTCTTGAACCCCTTTGCTGATGACTGCTTTCTAAAAACAAACTGGAGTTGGCCCTACTGTATTTTCTGATTCGGCTGAGACAGAGCTGTTATCCACTGAGAAGGAGCAGGTCTCATGTGGTACTTTTTCTTTTTAAAAATTCCTCAGGTTCACAAGAAGGAGAAGGCCCGTGTTATCTCCGAGGACGAGAAGAACTTCAAGGCATTCGCCAGCCTGCGTATGGCCCGCGCCAATGCTCGTCTCTTTGGCATCCGTGCCAAGAGAGCGAAGGAGGCTGCCGAGCAGGATGTGGAAAAGAAGAAGTGAAAATAGTCACTATCGAACTTTGCAAAATAAAGTGTTTAAAAAAAAAAGATCGATTTTGGAATGTCGTGATTTAGATGTAACAAAGATTGACAGGTGGTGATTTTCGTGGTCTAGTCCAAAATAGTGAAGTAGGCCTTTACTTGGGCTCAAATACAGGCAAAGAAATTTCACTTCCATGACTTTATATTGAATTATTTGGGTCCTATAGACGACCAAGCCTCTAAAAACTTGAGGGTAAAATCACGGAAGTGTGAAGATGTGATGTCTGGCAGAGAGTCTGACTCTGTCACAGGAGATACTTTGACATTTCAGAGGAGCACAGCTCCAACCGTGTCTATGTTCCTTCCCACTATGTCATTGGCTGACGAGCAAAATCTGTTCACACACTGAAGCTGCGTAATTGACTTAAATAATTGTGTCTAGTAATAGCTGTTGAGTTTATGTAAATGCAGCACTGTTGAATATTTGGTTTATATCACATTTCACGCAGTACCAAATGTCTTTGCATATTCATTGTGTCTACACCAGTAGGTGGCACTGGAGGCACAAAAATGGACCAGTAATGGATCAGTGGCTGACTAATCACTGAGGAACCTGACGCTCAACACTAATTTAAGTGTAAAATATATTGGAGACCTGACTGAATTGGAGATATTTGACAAAATAGAAATTGGAGGTATGTTTGTGATAAACAATCTATATGTTCAAACTTGGTCACTACCGTATTGAAGAGTCTAAACCAGGCTGAACATGTGAGCCTGGCTGAATGTTGTCGTGATAAAAGATCTGTACGTTTTCCACAGCATGTTGACACATGAAGCTTCAGTGGAGCCGAAGTGGAGGTCAACCATGACCCCTGAGACTCAGGATGAAAAGCTCCGCCCACTTTGAACATTCGTACTCCCTGCCATAGAAGAGTTAAGGTAAAGCTGAATTCAGATTTTCACATTGTACCAATTAAAATCACTTTTGCATATTTAAAGAATGTGTACATTCAGGCTGTTCTGTGTTGTGATGAAGTGAAATGATAAGGGAAAATTTTAATTTCAAGGGAAAATGCTGACATTTGAAAAGGATTTTGATTCCAAACAAAGCCCTGATAATGTAGTTTAAAGGTACAGTGTGTAAGATTTACTGACATCTAGTGGTGTTGTGTGAGAAGGTCTCTCACAAGACCCTTCCCATCGAAACAGGTTGGGGAACCTATGTTTGCCCTCAGTATCAGAGGGACCTGCTGACCCTGCTGAATGAGAAGGGACTCATTAAGTCGTTAATCATTTCATTTCCCATTTCTGCTTTTGAAATAATCTCACTTAAATCCTAAGTGTGGGATGTTTAGGAGGAAAAGAAATGCCCTTGCGTCTGTCTCCTTCGGTGTCTGTCTCCGGCCCCGCAGTCTGAACGTGCAGATAAATAATTCAGTGAATGAAGTATAGTGGACAGGTCAGGTCTCCTCATAGCAGAGAAGATTGATATGACTGAGACAAGGACGGTGACATGGCAGAGTGCAGATCGAGCTGTGTCATCACAAGTCCGCCCAAGAACAATGCTCTCGGACTCTTCATTCGTAGTAGTTTTCCCTTTTTCTGTCCTCTGCTACAAATCAACGTGTGCGAGCCGCTGCGGCGTCAGCTCCGAGCCCGAATGTATAATGTTGACCCGGTGAGACGTCTCTGACCACATTTGTGGGTCAGTAAGGCAAATCTGATGATGACAGAGGAGACTCCTGGAGACAGCGTTTCTCTTCATTGGAGCCTGCTGTAACACAAGCTCCGGGATTGATTCCTTTTAACGTCCTCTCTGAGCCCCTTTCCAATAGGAAGGAGGTGAGAATCAATAGGCTTTTGAAAAATGCACAAAAACACATTTGTTGGGGGTGGGGGTGGGGGGACGCCTGGAGTGAAGGGAGCCACTGGTGGTGGATGGAAGATGTTGCGTGTCATAGGAGAAGCTTCTCCTGCCTGCTGCCATTTACTGCACAGGCGACATGGTCCACGACACCTGGTGCAGGCGGATGTGATGGTGCAGAGCAGCAGTGTGGAGACAGTGAAGAGATAATCCATGTGTAAATGAAGGGAATGTCCTGTGCATGAGGTGCAGCAGCAGCAGCAGCAGCAGATGGCTGTTGTTTGGAGCTGTGGCGTAACAGGGCTCAGGTGTGTGCCCCAAAGCAGACGCTTCCACCCATATCTGAATACCCACTGAGGAGGAGGCAGTGGGGGTGAAAAGTGACATTAAAGGAGCCGTGTGTGGGATTTCCACTTCTGTGGGCGGCAGAATAGTACAGTAAATACAGTAGAATAGAGTCGACCGTGATTCAAAACGACACACCCTTTGACTTTCAATGAGAATTGTTGGTCACCAAAGGTTCTCCCACATGCTTGGAAGAGGAAGGGTGAAGGGGATTCGGATGCGACATCCAACGTCACCACTAGATGTCACAAAATCCTGCACGCTGCATTTAACAGAAAAGATCCAGTGCATGAGAGTTAGCTTAAATCATTTCTTTCCATTGGCAGAAAAAGAATCAATGATTATAATGGCGTTTATTGATGTGTTGTTTACATCTGGAGCAGATCCTCTATGTGGCGGCTGCCATGTTGTTACTTTAACCAAAACGCTCGGGGTAAGTCCCACACACTGTACCTTTAAGTTTGACGAACTGCAAAGTGTCAATGAGTGTTTGTATAGGCCTGGATTTCTGTTGACCCTCTAAACATCAGCTTCTAACTGTATGTGTGTGTGAGTGTGTACATTAGATGGCGAGCTGCTCAGCAGAGCAGATCATTGAAACGCAGACACCAAAGGTTTTATAGCCGTTGTGAAACAATGTGATTAAGCGGCCTCTCCGCCGCACGTCACTTTGAAACATCCGAGAGCCCTCGAAGGACTCGGACGACCAATGCTGCCTGTCTTTAATAACATTTGTTTTCCCCTCAAAATGATACAACTTCGGAATCAAATGTCGCCTGACACGTGACAGCCCGCAGATTTGTCTGAACACCAGAGTGGGCTGCGATGAATTACCAGACACTTTCAATCAGTCAGCCCTCAGCGCTGCCATTTGTTTTGATGAACCCAGATGGATGCGAGAGTGATGTTTTTCCTCGCCTTGTGTTTTGGAGGGAGCCGCTGTTTTGTCAGTGCCGTCTCTAGATGTTACGCAACGTCTGGAAATACGTTCATGAAAATAATACATTTGTGGGTGGACGGCGGAAAAGGTCCAGGCTGCGTAGAAACAATACGTTACGTAATGCGATGCTGTCAAGTGACTCGGTGACTCACTGCCTGATCATTTCGATGTGACAGTACTGACTCTTTGCTGTGTGCCTTGACATTTAAAGGCGCAGTGTGGCAGATTCGGTGACGTCCACTGGTGAAGTTGCACGTTGTGTCCATCACCTCACCCCTTCCCATTTGAGCAGGATGGCAGCCAGCGTTTGTCATTGAAGCTCAAAAGATAGTGCGTCCACTCTGGGCTACTGTAAAAACATGGCGGCCCCCATGGGGTGGACCCGCTCCCGGTGCAAAAATGCATTCGGGTGTCTGATTTGAGGGTTTATGTAAAAAGCAAGTCATACGTTGGGGGTGATTATACATTTGTGAAAATGTCAATATGCAACTGTTTTGTCATTCAATTTGTGTGGGTGTGACCGAAATCGTACACACTGCACCTTTAACAGTGGATGTGTGTTGATAAAGGTGAGAGAGCAGAGGGCCCCAGGTCGAACTCTGTCCCATGCTCCCACACAGAGATCTCATGGTGAAATATCAGGCCCTTTGAATCTCTGTTGTTCCGCAATGACACCTTTTTTTTAATCACGTCTCATTGGTGTTTGTTTTTGTTTTTTCTTGAGGTGAAACAAAGATGAATCCACAGCCAGGGCGTGTTTATGTGGCTGTGAATCACTTCCCCTTCCTCGTTCAAGCGAGCTACACTTTGACAATCTGTGGATCTCACCGGGAGGATGATCATCAGATTCCACCTTTTTTTCAGCGTGACGTCTGATTGCAGGTTGTGAGCCGAGGTCCTGCAGGGGGACGGTGGGAGCTGATCACACGACCACGCTGAACACCTGCAGCGCATAACATATCCTTCACATACCTGCCCATCACATGCTGTGCTCTTATCAAGCTGCTGCCATAACACTGTGTGTGTGTGTGTGTGTTACTCATGCAGTCGATAGGTGTATGACATGGTACACTTATGGATGGATGGATGGATGGACAAAGATAGATACGAGATGGATGGATGGATAGATGGATGAGTGGGTGTAGCTCAGTGTTGGAGCCTGTGCCTACGGATGCATGAGGTTGTGGGTTCATTTCCCAGCTTCTCCATCCACCCTCAGATGTAGTACGTTGCTTTGGATAAAAGCATCTGATAGTGTATAGATAGTCAGATAGATAGATAGAGGATTTAAAAACACACAATTCACTTTAGAGATATATGAAATATATAATTCTGAATAATATCAGGACATGTGAAAACAAAACAACAACAGTGAATATGATCCCAACATCTAATCTCCAATAATGTACAATAAAAGCAACAACACTACCACTAATACTACTACAACTTGCAATAATGATAACAATGATAATAATAATAATGACAATGACAACAGCCATGATGATGATGATGATGACTTTAGTGATGATGATGAAGAGCAGGCCTTCTTAAAGGTTCAGTGTGTAAGATTGACCTGAGCTCATTTTGATCTGTGCCGGCAGCATTCAACTCACTTGTTGGTGTCACCTGTTGTTTTCCTTCCTCTAGAATGAGCCACTTGTATTCACACCAGCAGCAGGTCCTCTACACTGGTGTTGCACCATCACATTTCCCCCAGTCGCTCAGAACTGGCGGAATAAAACCCACTTGGCGGCTTCTCCTTCGTGCTCGGAACAGAGGGAGCTGCAACATGCGGCCGTCACCGTCACATCTGGGTGAGTCCTGCACACTGCGCCTTTAACGCATTTACATAGAGATACAAATCCAGACATGAGAGAGGCTGTAGTTATCAGTGAGGTCACTCTCTCAGTGTGTGAGGCGCACGGCACAGTGGAGCCATCACAGCTGGTGTGAGATGCTGATAAGAGTGTGTTGGAGGGATTGGAGGCTGAGACTCCACACAGGAAACAGGAGTGTGTGTGTTGACATTATGTCCGAGGTGTGTTTTCCTCCATTCAATCCAATTTAAATATCCTCATGTCAGCAAAACCACACACAATGCACATGCCCTCCCCCCCACCGCCATTCAGTTTTCAGAATTCAACCAATTGAGTCTCAGCTCCAATGTAAAAAAGAAGAAGAGGAAGAAGCATCTTTCCACGAGCAGCTGGACTCCATCCTCTCCCCATCTGTAGGAGCAGAGCACACTCCCTCCCTCAGCAGCCTGACCAATCAGATTGTGCGGAGGAGAGAGGGGAGAGAGAGAGAGAGAGAGAGAGAGAGAGAGAGAGAGAGGGGAAAAATCCTTGGCAGTGTTTTGAGTGTGTGTATGTGTGTGTGTATGTGTGTGCGTGTGTGTGCGTGCGCGCGCGCGCTATGGGAGCGGATTTAACAAGTGTGTTTAAGAGTGAAGAAGAGGCGCAGGTAAGGAAGTGCTCTGTTATTCTCCACGTGTCACGTGAGGAGGCTGCATGTCTTTCATGGTGTTTGTCCAGGAGTGGGTGTGGGTGTTATCAACTTCACGGCACCGCCTCGTGCAGTGGAGATGAATGAAGCCGAATGTGCCTTTAGTTCCACGGTGAGTGTTGTTGTTTTTGTTGTTGTTGTTGTTGTTGTTGTTGTCACAGCTCAGGTTGTTGTTGGAGTTAGAGTTGCTTTTGCGTTGGGTTTCTCAGCAGCAGCAGCAGCTCGGGTGGTGAAGTTTAAACCCAATTCAGTTCACTTCCACATCCGGATTGCATCGGGGGGGTAAACATGTGCGTTCTCCACGCGCTCCGCGTCCGCGCGCAGCAGGAGTGAACGGGCGCTGTCCGTGGTGCTGAAACACCCATGGAGCCGTGACGCGCGCGCCCGCGCTCCCTCGCTCCAATTCGTGTGCCTCCTCTAATGATCCAACACCCACACTAAATGTTGCCGGTGGAGACATTTAACGCACCAGCACCGCCCCCCCGCCCGTCCATAACTCTTTTAAAACACTTGCCGGGAGGGTTCCCTGGCTCAAGGACACTTCAGCAGGGCGGATACTTGCCACATTCTAGACTCGGTCTCTGTTGGACAAGTCACTTGCACTTGTTCAGCCATTGTTGAATGAGGAGGGAAACCACATTGACGTGCACATTGAATGTTGGATTATTATATTATTATATGAAGTTGTATTGTTTATTTTTGTGCATAGTCCACAAATCCACTCTTGTAATTCGTTTTCTGGTGCGTATGTGAATGTTTCTTATCTCACAGAAACACAATGACGGCATGACTGTATTGATTTTTTTCCCACTACTGAAAATGATCATGTATTTGAATGCGTAATGTAATTTACTCTCTCTTTCTGATAGTATCCAATTGATCTCGAATAAGAAATAACAATATAGCTGTAAAATTGGATTCTCCCATCCAAAAAAAGGCAATGCAGAGAGATGAATATAAGCAGTGTTTGTGTATGTATTTATGCACAACTATTCACCCCATTGATCAGATTGAGCTTAACAGTTGCACCTTTGTAAGCAAATAAGAAAAAAACACGTTTTCCTCAGTAACCAGATTTCTGCTTCGAGGCCATGTGCACACATGAATATATTCAGTTTCTCTGTACAGAATTTGATGCATTCCACCCACTGTTTTACGGCAAGCGGGAGCATTTTGAGAGATAAAGCATCAGATTTCAATTAAATATCTCATAAAGCACTGTCTCAGCAATGTGTGGAAAATTACATTTTGGGCATATTGCAGTTTGTTATGCTGTTGTGATACATCCCACAACGAACACATCTCATCCATCTTCCCTGGCGTGAAAAAGAGAGAGAGAGAACAATCTCCAAACGGTCTGTGTTCTGTGTCACAAACAGCATTAAGACAAGGCAGATCTATGAGTTTTATTTTTGAAACCTTTATCACCATGCTTTGCACTGCACGTCAAAAGATGGAGCCTGAGTTATTTCCATGGGTGAGGAAAAAAAGATGAATTAAGAAAAATAACATAGATACAGAGACATTTTCAGCATGTCTTTGTGGGAAGACTTGAAATCCAGTCTACGTTTGTATGACATAGCATTTAATAACATTCTGAAAAGAGGAAGATTCACTCTTTGAACACCACAGATTTCACCGGTTCACCTGTTTAAACAGCAACAAGTCAACACAGTTAAAGCTTCTAAGTAGTTTTAGTCGACCTTTATGCGCAAAAGTCTTCTAATGACCTACCTGTCTATACCGTAATGTATCGGACCGCGTTATAAAAGAGAAGAAACCGTCTCAGATACATATATCGGGGGTTGGACGCTTTGCAAAGTGCCTTCCCCATCCCTCTCATGCTGTCTTGTTACTCGTCATTCCAGAGGTGAGATGATTGTCCTCACGGGGGGGTTTGGTTGGGGGGTGTTTGGTTGGGGGCGTGGGGGGACTCATCTGACAGCCACTAATAACAGCTTGGCTTTCATTTTTGCTCCCCAGGGACTCACCAGGGATCTCTGTTCTTTTCTGTGACATCCGCACTGAGCCAGAAGCGCCCGTGTCCTCCTGTGGCGCCACAACCTCGCTGAGATCCCCCCACTGACCACCACATCTCCTCCTCCTCCTCCTCCTCCTCCTCCTCCTCCTCCTCCACCACCTTCATCCACACGCCGGAGCTGTGTCAGCGGCCTCGCGTCTCACTGCCTTTGCTGGTCGGCGGCAGCTCCCCTCGCACACAGCCAGGATGAATGACATCCAGGAGGCCACCTCCCCTGCAACCAGCCTCAGCGGTCCGGCTACCTGCGTCTCCAAAGTGGAGCTGCGCGTCTCCTGCAAAGCTCTGCTGGACCGAGACACACTGAATAAATCGGACCCGTGTGTCATAGTTATGGTGCAGACGAACGGGCAGTGGACCGAGGTGAGTTGCTTTTAAAAATATTTTTTTTTGGTTTCTTCAAAAACACACTTGGGGTGAAAGTGGGAAGTTGATTTCATGAATCAGCGCTTAAAGGTGCAGTGTGTAGGAGTTGGTGATATCTAGTGGGGAAGTTGCTCGTTGTGTCCATCACCCTCACCCTCACCCTTCTGAGTGTGCAGGAGAAACCTGTGGTAGACTTCGGTTGTCGTTAAAACTCAAAAGATGTTTAGTATGTCCACTCTGGGCTACTGTAACATGGCGGCCCCCTGTAGAGAGGACCCACTCCTCATGTAAACACACATTAATAGGCTCATTTGAAGGGTAATGAGAACAAAAATACATTCAGGTGATTATGATATTGTCAGTTTGTAAATGTTTTGTGATATTTCTTTCTACAAACAGAGGTGACAAAAACGACCTTACACGCTGCAGCTTTAAAGGTGCAGTGTGTAGGATTTTGGTCATTTTTGTCTCTTGTATTGTATTTAGGCGATGGATGCAACATGCAACTTCACCTCTAGATGTCGCCAAATCTCACACACTGCACCTTTAAAGGAGTTTATTATATTTCAGGAATGTCCTTATTTCCTATCAGCAACCGGATCATTTCATGTTGCATTTCATACGTGATCCTTCAGTCATGCTGGAGGTGATGTGAGCTGTGTGTTGTTCCTCTCTGAGGTCACACCAACACTCTCACTCCATTGTCAAGCATCACAAATCTGAAACGTCCCGATCAAACCCCAGCGATGTGTGAAATCCTTGTCCAACCACACACCGACCCCTGAACGTCAATCTGTTGATGCTTTGCTGAACCTGCATCTGTTTATGAAACCATCACACTGACAGTTTCACTTTCAGTCTGAAAAAAAAAACGACATGAGGTGCCCATTGGCAGAGGAGAGATAAAGACAATCCCCACTGTTGACTTCAGATTGTGCTCCCTGTTGCAGTCATATTTCGTATAAGTGTGAGCTGCAGGTTCTAGAGGTCCACACACAGGGAGGTGGGGGGGTGGGGGGGGGGCGCTGTGTTGGAGTTTAAATGTTTACTTGTTTGGATCAGTCCCAGGCTGATTCTGCGTGTAGGCAGCAGGACGCCCGTTTCCCTGTTAATTAGGCCATTTAGTTCATTAGGGAAAAGCCAAAACACAGGTCTTCATTAAGCAGTGTTAAAAAGTGGCAGAGGATAACCAATTATATGGATCTCTTCTCTCTCTCTCTCTCTCGCTCTCCCCCCCCCTCCCCCTCCGTGACCCTTCATTTAACAAAAAGCAGCCTTTTCATAGAAACCGGAGATAATAATTAACTGTAACTCTCCCACATTCATTACCACAGGGGAGCCATTTGTTGAAGGAGCGTAATGTGTGTGAATGGAGTTACTATTTTGAGGCGGCTGTGATGATGATGATGATGGTGATGATGATGAAGGCACTCGGGGCTCCGAGCGCACAGGTATGGATTAGCTCTGTGTTGTAATCTGATATGGAGCCGGTTACATGAGAGGTATGACCGACCTGTGGTTCAATGTGGCGTGACGGCATGAGGGTGTATTTTTAGCTCCCCCCAAGTGTAATTTAGAGGATGTGAAATGATTGAGATCCATCCCGGTCGTTTTGCGGCGCCAACTTATCCAATCCTCTGCTGTCAGAGCCCAGGGTGCTGCGAGGCGTGAGCGCTCCAGCAAATTGTTTACTTACGTCAACAACTGAGTAAGAAGCTGAGCCCACTCATATCAGCCCTTTCCCTATACTTCCTGAACTGCTGCTGCTGCTGCTGCTGCTGCTGCTGCTGCTGCTGCTGCTGCTGCAGCTGCTGCTGCTGCAAGGCCCACTGCCTCGCTCCTCGTTGAACTGCGTTGACTTCATTATTACCTTATTCCACCGCCTCTTCACCCAAGAGAAGGAAACGAGAGAGGCGAGGTGAAGATGACTTGACATGCTCGCATTTTAATGAGGATGGCTCGACGTGCGGCGGATTCTCCCTGTGATGTATCGGGCGATCTGTTGTGATTGAGCTGCACAGATAATGCCTCCGCTGACCGGGCAGGACTGATGAGAGGCGAGCCTTGATTCCGCGTGTCACTGATTGCTCGATCGTTTCTGGCCAAACGCCAGTCGCGAAACAGGTGTCACGGACTTCGGGGCGCAAACCGTCATCGTCGGCGGGACCGATTAGCTTTCATCAGCAAACAGACTTATCGGACTCATCTGGAATCTGTCCGTCCAGATGGCGCCGACGCAGGAGGAGGAGACGAGACGTGGGGGAAAGACAATGAGCCGAGATGAGGCTGTGATGAGGACGAGGGAGCCAAGTCGCACCTGGTAGTTTGTTTTCTTTGTGATGGTGAAACAGAATCACCGTGTCAAATCTCCGCTAACGTCCACCTTCTGTTATCATCATTATCACCATTATAATTATTTTGATTGTTAAAGGGGCTCGGTCTAATTTCCCCCCGCTTCCCTTCATCACCAGCAGATGGCGGTAACCCAAACCCGGACAACTCCTCACACAACGTTTAACACAGTTTCTTAAGTGAATGTTCTGAAGTGTGCGTCAAAACACAGATTTAGATGCTCTTGATACATATCACTCTCACTACACCGGAGACCTGTGAGTGAAGGGGAACGGCTGTGGGAACAATGTGGAACCTTTCTGCTGCATCTATTGGGTCCTGACCGTCAACACCAGCCGTGTGTTGCTCAGCATTGGATTGTCAGTGTGATTCCTGCTCTGTCTTTGCTGATGATCCACTGAGGGATCAGTCAAGTAAACAACAGGAATCTACATGATGAATTCATTTGAAATTCAAACAGGCAGTGATGTAAAAGGAGATATATGCCCCATAACTGTCCGTGTCAAATGAGTGAATCACAGACGGTGTGGATGACTGACAAAATGAGTATTTTAACGGCTCATGACTCACTCTAGTGGTAAAAAGTGGTGGAACAGGGAGGCCACACGTGGGTCTCTGAGTCCTCAGTGGATATCTCCGTATGTGCATGTTTTTGGTCATTTCTGAATATTCGAAGGTTTTAAAAATACCACGTATAGTCTCTTTAAAGTTATGCTTTGTTTAATAATAATAACAATAATTCATTCATTAAAAATTGTCCACATTATCAAAACAAAAACAAACAACAATTTAAACTTCATGTAAGAAAAGCCCGCCCTCCCCCCGTGCTGATGCAGAACTTGGTTTGGTCCGATTCATCTTCTGAGCCTTTGTGTTTCGCTTGGCTCCTCCCCCAGCAGCTCAACCAGGAAGTACAGACCCAAGCAGCAGACACACGGTAACTCAAACACAGTGAATTAACGCGACAAACGTGGACAAACAAAGTGAACTAAAAGTGCTAAAGACTCATTAAGTGAGCTCCTGCGTTACTGGGTTCAAGAAAATGTCTCAATATCCAGCATGTAAGAAGAAATGTTATTTAGACTATCACTCCAACAGATGGATGAATAGTTCAAAGATGAACAAACTATCCAGAACCATCTGCCTGAAACCATCTGCCTTCAGCTGTGTGTGTGTGTGTGTGTCTGTGTCTGTGTGTGTGTGTGTGTGTGTGCGTGTGCGCACGCATGCATGCGCTTTCACAATGGTTGAAATAGACTTAAAACTGGATTTTTGTATCTGATTAATTTAGTTTATCTTCTCAAACTTTTCACTGTCTTTCACATTCAACTCTCAAAGGTCATTTAAACACATAAAGACTCCGTTAATATATCGAGAGGGTGATGTTTGACGTGTTAATTCATTCATTAACCCTGACCCATGATCTGACAGGAACCGAATATAATGAATCATATTGACCTTTCTTAGGGCGACGGTGGCTCAGTGGTTAGAGCAGTTTGCACATTTGGAAGCAGAGACCACTGGTTCGAATCCCCTTTGGCCCTGTTGCAGTGTCACTGGCCCTGACACTGACCTGTCCCCCCCCCCCCCCCCCCCCCCCCCCCCCCCCCAAAAAAAAGGCCCTATGCGTACTGTTTGAAATTCTCCTGTGACCCAGATTACTGTATAAATGGTAGAAGATGACATGACATGACATGATGACGCACTTGTGTGTGTAACCTCCTCACTGTGTCTATGGTTCTTTTCATTACTATAGAATGAGTCCATATTCTTACAACAGGAGCTGGACCTTACTGCAAAGGAAGGCTGTGCAGCTGCAGCACAAAGCTTACACAGTAGCACAGAATGGACAAAGTAAACAGCCTTTGGCTTTCCATGATAACTGAAGGCTACTATCGGTCGTCCTGCACCTCCGAGTGAAGATAAAGGGGACGGGTCCTCGGCTACAACACACAGCTCCCCCTCCTGATATCATTAAATCTGACATACTGCACCTTTCATACAATAAATCCAGAGAAACTGAACAGAAAACATATATATATATATATATATATATATAGGGTTTCCTGGCTGAACAATAACAAGACGAAGTACCCAAAACTGGAGCCTCTCCCCTGCCGAGTCCCTGCCAGGGAATTTCCATAAAGTCCAGGGAAGTGACACGGCTGTGGATCACGCTGAGCGTGACAGGAGCTGTGAGTTGTGTAGATGATCCTGGCAGACAGAGAAGACGGAGTTATAGAGGAGGAGACATGTGCAAAAATAGACTTGTGGTGAGATGGGCCAAACGTGTGAATATCTCATGGCATCCTCGGCTCTGTGTTCGACGTAATTGGTCTGGTCCTGTTTTTCTGATCTGGTTTCTCTTGTGCTTCTGAGCAGCGCTTCTCAAAGTGGGGCTCGGGACCCCCCGAGGGGTTCGAGAGACCCCATGGAGGGCGGGGGGTCGTGAGATGATTTTCAGAATCCTCTTGATGTGGCCAGAGGCTTCATCAGTGTGTCCATAAACTCTGTTTTCTCTAATGGTTATAGTCGCATTCATTCCCAACATGTGAATTTGCACCGCGACAATGTTCACATGTTTCCTCAGTGCTACGGTTTGTTTTGAGTGTTTTAAGTCGTTTTGGTTCAAAAGCCCAGTGTCCCTGCAACATAGGGGGCGCTCTTTACCATAGAAAACACTTTTTTTAAGAGACAGCTCCAACCTTGTTCTTGTCTTTTTTTAATTCAAATTCCCATTTGAGCTGATGCCATTGTGAGAGTCTAATAACCTTGAAATACTTCCTATATCAGCAGATGACCAATCAGAATAGGCTCGCCCACTTGCTGGCCAATCAGACTTTTCTTTCGGGGGGAGGGGGGAGGGCGTGACGAGGAAACCACAGCGTTTTCTGAACATCTGGGAGCATCTGTCAACGTGGTGAAAATGTAAACCGCTAAATGAGGTGAATTGACTTTGTTATATTCCGACCTGCTTCACTGACACGTTACTTCACCTTCATTCACTCTGTGGCTCCAGGTGACGTCTCTTATTGAGGCTGCATTTTTTCTTTTTTTTCCCTTAGAAGGTTACGATGTATATTCGACGTGATGAGATGGAGATGTACAGATACATCAGGCTTCATAGAGATGAACGTAACGGCGCTGAACTGTACATGGGAACGTGTGATGCTTAAATCCTACATCATACGCGGAGGCGCCAGAGGCCTGTGCTCGGGCTCGTCACCAAGTCAAAGACACCCATGTTTTTCTGCGCTGTCCCTAAAATGTCAGAGGCTTGTGATCTGCTCTCTTATCATTCTCTATACTGAGCCTTTTGAAGAGTTGTCTCTCTCTCTACCTTCACACGAAATCTCATCATTTGATGTATAAATGAGTCGAAACTGTCCCGTTTGTTCTGTTTCAGTTGGACAGGACGGAGGTGATCAAGAGCAACTTGCACCCGGTCTTTGCCAAGGTCTTCTGTCTGGACTACTACTTTGAGGAGGTTCAGAAGCTGCGGTTTGAAGTCTATGACATCCACGGCACCCACAGCATCGGCACCCGGGACGATGACTTCCTCGGCGGGGTGGAGTGCACCCTCGGCCAGGTACGAGGATGATGGGATGCAGTTTGTTCAAAGGTGCCGAGGAAAAACGTGGAGAGGAAAAGGAGAGTTTGTACTTCAAGGAAAGAGTCAAACTTTTGATTTTGCATTTCAAGAGTGAAGTCAAAGTGTAGAGAATTGAATCTCCCGGTCCAAGACCGCACTGCTTGCTTGTATTTTCTTTGCTTTATGTTCTCCACCTGAAGGATATTTCCATATGCAGAGTTTCTCCTCGGGGATCAGTACATTAAAAGCACAATTATGTAAAGCCAAACAACTTCCTGCCCTGCGATAACAATCCTGATGAAAACAAATCATGTAATTCAGGCAACAGGGGGCTTTTGCTTTGTGACAGGTACAGGAAGTGATATACATTTCTATGATGGCGGCAAGTTCTCATGTATTCTAATAAGAAAAAAATTGTAATAAAATAAGCTGACTGCCGCAAGAGGCACAAAAAAACCCAAACAAAAGCGTCTCCTCGCCCCTTGGCTCTGCATGTTCATTATAATGTACAGAAATGCAGCTCAAAATAAAACGGTTGTTTATTTAGTACGGGAAAAAAAGATCAACTCTTGAAGGTGAAATGTAAATAATCGTACTTGGTGGTTAATGAACCTCAAGGTCTGAGGCTGCATGGTACCATGCGACCAACACAGAAGTTGCAGTACCATCCTTTGGCCACTACATTTTTTTGTTGCCATCATTTTATTTCTATACCCACAAATGCATTTTTCCCTTTCATCCATGGTCCTAGTTTTCCTCCTGCTGACATTTCAATATCCATGTCAAGTTTTTCAATTCCTGTTTCCTACAGACTGTAATTTGTCCTCTTCCTCTGAGTGTTCACGTACACAGCTCTACATGAATATATGTTTTTCTGTCTCTGCAGATCGTGGTCCAAAAGAAGATGGTGAAGCCTTTGTTGCTGAAGTACGGGAAATATGCCGGCAAGTCCACCATCACAGTAAGTTTCCCTCATTGTGCCTGTGTGACCTTACGCTGCTGCGGAGAAAATGAAAATTCTGATGGGAAGTCCATGTTTTAGTTCACCGTCAGTAAAGCTGAGAAATATGGTGAAATAAATGAATTGTTTCCATAGGATTTCTGTTTTATTTGACTATTACTCTTAGGCTGCTCCAGGGGTGTCAAACATGTGGGCTGCGGGCCAGAACCAGCCCACCTGAGGGTCCAATCAGGCCCGTTTTGCAAAGTGTTAAAAACAGTGTAGTTGGTTTACGTTGGTTGTGTTGAGAAGAGACATTTTCATTCCCTAATTAAGATTTTCATGCAGAGTATTTTCATTCATCTCTGCGTTTGAGGAGGTTGTTGTTGTTTCTGTGTCATCAAGTTATGATTTTACGGGTTCGGCCCACATGAGATCAAACTTGCCGTATGTGGCCCCTGAAGTAAAATGAGTTGGCACACGCCTGGGCTCCACTCCGCCATTACTGTCTTCTCCTTTCATTTCAAATATACAGATATTCATCTCGGTTTCCCTGGCGCGAATGGATGAGGAGATTCGCTCACTTCCTGTTTTGATTGATAACAGCACTGACATAATATGTCACTGAGATGATATCTGCGCCACACCATCTCTTACTGAGTGTCCATCCTGATGTGGCACGGTGCCCCCCCCCCCCCCCCCCCCCCCCCTTCGCCCAGAATTCACTTAGACACAAGGAGCAAAGCATGTTCTGTCACATGTGTCTGATGTGAAGAAACTGAGCTGCTGGTTCATTAAACTCCGTCTTACATTTAACAGCCCGGAGGTGATGGAATGTAACATTGTAGACAAACAACAGATTCCTCTGTTCTCTGGCTGAATACACAGGGGACCCGCTCCTAATTAATTTTTTATTGAAGACAAGTTGCTCAAGGACCGAATCCTGTCGTAAGGTACAGAGTGTACACACAGACGGCAGTAACAATGATTTATTATACTGCTGAGATATCCATCCACCCATCCATCCATGCATCCATCCACCCATCCATCCATCCATCCACCCATCCATCCATCCATCCATCCATCCATCCATCCACCCATCCACCCATCCACCCATCCATCCATCCATCCATCCATCCACCCATCCACCCATCCATCCATCCATCCACCCATCCATCCATCCATCCATCCATCCATCCATCCATCCAGGGTCACAGGGCACAGCGACGCAGAATTGGATGAAATATTTCAGTTGATCTCCACTCTCTGATCTCAGTCCTATAGGTTGTTATGGCACCACGTCGCACCGATGGCGACAGTATCACTGTGCGTCTCATCAAACGTGACATTCCTTCCAGCAGTGTAACCTTCGCTCTTTCTTGTGCGCACACTAAGTCCTATTGTTGTTGTCGCCAACACCAACCTCCGCTGACTATATCTTTACTGTTTGTGGCACAGGAGGGTTTGTAGTGTGCTTAAAAGGTGCAGTGTGTAAGGTTTCAGTCGATCGTTGTCACTTGTTTGTAAAAATAGAAGTGTCTGACAAAAACTTTTTATAGTGACATTTTCTTCAGATGAATACTCACCGCACTGTATGGCTTGCTTTTTACAGTTCCCTCGAATGAGCCCTTTAATGTATATTTACATCAGGAGTGGCTCTCCCTATGGGGGCTGCCATCTTTATACCGTAGCCCACAGTGGATGCACTAAACATCTTTAGAGCTTTAATGACATCCGAGGGCTGCCATATGTTCTCCCGCGCGCTCAGAAGGAAAGGGTGTGGCGATGGATTCCGTGCACTGCTGATGTCACTTCAACGCATGTCACCCAATCTTACACACCGTACCTTTAAATGTAAGAAGCAGATAAAGAGAATTTGTGGTATGAATAATATGAGTTGAAAATGCGAACCATAGGTGTTTGCGATGACCCAACCTTTCACACAGACGTATAACACATCAATTAGACACAAACACACAAACAACAACCCGGAGTCTTCCTCTCAGCAACTTCCTGTCCGACGGAGGCGACTCTGCCTCCCCCGGGGAGAGCTGCTCCTCCTCTGCCCTGTGTCTCTCACGCCCGGGGCGTCTCTGCAGAGTTCCCGCTCCTTTCTTCGTCGTTTCCCCCTCCACCACGTTCTTCAAACCAGAGCCCACGGCAAGGTCTGCTTTAACTGCGAGGCTCTACACCAGGGACTGTACGGACCGCATCATTTATGCAAATACGGAGCGATCATAGGAACCTCATGTTAAATATTAAACAGGCGGTTGTATTGTATTCATGATGGCAGAAACATATGTCTTTGTTCTCAGCCGCATTTATAAAAGAACTCTCCTATATCTTAAAATAAGAGGGAGTTGTTTGAATATAGGCTTGATACACACATGCAAATATTTTCTAAAGAGTACTGTATTGTAGAAATACACATTAGACACAATAGTACATATGTAGGCCTCATACAGTATCGTAAAGATTCAAGCCTTAGCAGGATGTTAAAGGACCTATTTTTCCTTTGTCCTCTCTACATTGTGTATCTCAGTGTTATTCGATGTATTTTGAAAATCTTCAGGGTTTAAAATGCCCATGTTCTGCAGCAGAGAGGTCACTCTTTGTCACCTTGTCATCCACTTTCATTCCTGCTCCTTTTGTCTGATGCAACAGTGAGTGGGACACAGATGAAGAATCACAAGAGACTGGGCCAGCAAGAGCAGTCTGGGCTTCTCTGAAAGGCAGGGAGCAGGGGCTCTGCAGAGCGTTTCAGAGAGAGAGTGAAAACAGGAGCTGGAGCAATGGACAGTGCAAGAAAACTGCTGTTTTAATTAGAACACAAATTCAATTACATGACCCAAAAAAACAAATAAAATAGCTCCTCTGTAACCAAAGCTAGATCTTTATCTCTAAACCACATGCTGGCGTAGAAATCGAAGGCTTGAGTCAACACTAAAAACAAAAATCTACCCGGCAACAACCTGTAAAAGGCAGGACATGGCCCCACTCTCATCGCACAAAACTAAAAGCCAAGAGATGAGTACAGACACTTACACACCTTTTTACTGAGGGTGTTCCCCCGCTCTCTCTGCCTGTCACAACCGGCTCTCACTCAACAAGTTGCCCACTTTGTCATCACCGCGTTGCCGCGTCAATCGTGCTCGCCGTGCTCGCTGCACACACGCACCTCTGTCGGCTCACATCGAGCAAGAGCGGGGGGAAAAAAGGCGGCTCCTCTTTTCTGGCAGCGAGTGTGACGGTCTGCAGGGAGCAGCAGTCAGAGAGAGAGAGTCAGCTGCTTTCCAAACTTTACTGCTGCACTGTGCCGTACCGGACCAGTTCATAAAAAGCTGAACGCACAAGCTGCGAGAACAACCTGAGACAGCAGCATGTGCTCTCAACAATCTACCTCCTAATGTCCCGTGTCAAGTAAAAACCACCTGAGAAGATTCACCGCTGACCAGAAGTGCAAACTAAACACTTCACGAGTTTCAGGACGGTAATGGAACCCACTGCACAGCCCACTCTAACTGCTTCCACTGCTACTTCTCCAAATACTGTGTCGATGCTCCACAGCTACATCAGACCCTTTCCTCAATCCCTCTGAAACACGTACAAACCGCAACCTTTTATTGTTCGCCTCAAGCTTTCATTCAAGAAAAAGGAGAAATAGCTTGTGTTCACCCTACCTGGTTAATCTCCAGTGAGGATTCTCTTCATATGTCTTTAGACAGCACTTTGATTGATTTACTATTTAATATTGTTTAAAAAAAAAATTGTTTTACACTTGATTGGACACGGCGCTATTGATTTGTAGATCAATTGAGAAACAGGAGGTGATTCTGTGAGTGTTGCTGGGATCAGCGTGTATCACAGATCAGCCTGGCTTTGTCTCAGTCCATGATGGTGCAAGGTGGTGGTGCGTATAATCAGATGGTCTTATGAAATATGTAAAAGTCAATTCACTTTTGACCTTACTTACTTACAGGTTTGACATTTACTGACCACAGCTGCAGTTTAACCAGATATTTCATTTTTCATTTGTATTTAATATATCACATCTACAAATCAGAGAAACGATTAGTTCTACGTTTCCCATGGCAGCCAAGAATACATGTCGAGTGTGAAGCGGATAAGATGAACTTTTTGAAGTGTATGTGTGTATACGTACGTATATGTATATATTTATATATTTATATATATATATATATATATATATATATATATGTGTATGTGTTTGTGTGTGTGATTTTGTTTCTATGTTTATAGTTTTATTTATGAT